>PVKN010012773.1:0-20462 GCA_004027915.1 Capromys pilorides
TGTTTTCGTTTTTGTGTTTATTCATATATTTCTATGCTACATATTCTCTGACAGCATTAGATTTTCTATCAATTATCCACCACTGTTAATCTAAAACACCAAGCTATCTCCAGGATATCACCTTCCTTGGAATCTTCAGCTTTCTCTAAACCATTATTCTGATATTTTGGTGATAAATTATTTTTCTTGCAGATGCTTAACTAGAAGGTTTAAATCCATAGACTTGTATCAGGGAGAACTATGACTGATGGCACCCAAATACTAAGTTAGCATAAATACCTTCAGATGCATGCTGCTGCTCTTCAAAGGTTGTTAATCCTTATCATTAATTGTGAAATAGAGATACCAGTGTTACAGGCACCAGTTTCCATCTGCTAAAGAGGTACATGGCTTAATCATAGAAATATATTTTCACTTGATTTGAGCAGTTTACTTTTAATGTTGCTTTTTATCCATGAGACACATGAATGATACCAATAAAGTAAGCACTAGCAGCAGAGCTAAATAGTGAAAAAAGTAAAGCCTTAAGCACGTTTCATCAAAGCAAACCAAATATAAACTGCCTCAACCTCTTCCTTTACTGAAGGAAGGAACGAAGACAGAAAGACATACAGACAGACAGACAGACAGGAAGGAAGGAAGGAAGGAAAGAATGAAGGAAGAAAGGAAGGAAGGAGAGCATGGAGGGAGGAAGGGAGAAGAAAAGAAAAGAAGGAAATAAAAAATATACTGTAAGAAAAAGAAGAGGAGAGGCAGAGAAGGGGAAAAAAAAACAGAAGGAAAGGGGAGGTGAGGACAGGGCAGAGCAAGGCAGGCCATGGTAGAAATGTGTTAGGTTCTTCTGTGGCTTCTTCATCATAGTCTTGAGAAGGCATTCATTACCATCACCTCACAGAGAATTACTGGAATAGCATCATATTTTTAATGTTTCTAATCCAAGATCCCTTCAAATGTGTTTTACACATTATATGCTACCAGACTGATCTTAAGTTCACTTTGTTTTCCTTCTGTGAATGCTTTAAATAAACGTGATTAATGTTCCCACTGAAAATATATTTATAAGCTTATCTTCCTCAAATTTTGTAACCATATGCATTAGTCATCTTTCTCATACAGTAACACAATATCCAACACACAACTGAAAGTAGAAAAGATTTAAATTCCTCCCAGTTTCAGGAAGACTTGTCTTCCTTTCCTTCTGTTTTATCACCATCTCCATCTCTTCTCTTCTTTGTCTTACTGTCTATTTTTTCCTTCCTTCCTTCCTTCCTTCCTTCCTTCCTTCCTTCCTTCCTTCCTTCCTTCCTTCCTTCCTTCCTCTCTTCCTTCCTTCCTTCCTTCCTTCCTTCCTTCCTTCCTTCCTTTCTTCCTTCCTTCCTTCTTTTCCTCCTTTAAACTTCTCCCACGAATGGCTATTCTCAAGAAAAGACATCGTGGAAGAATGAGGTAGCAGAGTAGAGTTGCTTTGTTTGTGGTAGTCAGGAACCAGCGAAAAGGAAGAAAGCCAGAGAAGGTGCAAGGGACCATCATCAACCACCTAGGTCATCTCCATAACAATCCATACACAGCTACAAGTGAGCACCACCAACCTCCACTGAGGATCCCAAATCTAATTAAATTGAATTGAAGTTCTACCCTGCCACATCACACCAAATACTTACTGGTCTCTACTAAAGCATCCAGTTTCAGGCCTGTTTTTCCATTTTCTCCTAAAAGTTCTGTTCTCGTCAGAAGTAATACATATTTTATTGACTGTTGATTATTTCTCAATATTCCACTGCAACAGATGCCATCAGAATCCTTCACATGGCAGCCCTGTACTCATCCTTTGGTCCCCTATGTTGCTCACTCTCCATCTTTATTATGGCCGGTAACCAGATAAGGACTCATTGAAGGCTGAGGTATGAAGAACAAGCAGGTTCATTTAGTGCATGCAGACAATACCTCCATTGTCACCAGTCAGAGTCACTGACCATGAAGACAGAATCACAAAAACATTTATAGGAGTTGGTCACATTGGTAACAGTAGAGTTTCTGAAAATAACAGGTACGTTCCAGAAGGGCAGAAGACAGAGTTCATCTAATCACATGGTGCAGGTCATAGTTATGAGGTTATTGCAACATTTGCCAGAAATGGAATTTTATAAAAATAGGACTGATTACAAGTGGAAACTGCTTAATGTGGGACAAGGGTGAGCATATGATTTTGGAAACAAGAATAAGTTCATCTAAAGTTTTAGAATTCTGAAGTGGAGCTTAGACACAAAACACAGTTCCTTAACCACCACATCCTCTCATGGAAAGCACATCCCTGTGCTTTATGCAACCTTGAAAATTCAGCTCAGGTTTCATCCTGTCTGAAAGGCCTTCATCAGCACTCTGGGCCATGCTCTGTTCCTCTGTGTATGAATCTTCACAAGATTTCAGTTCCAATTGTTTTGACACTTTATTTACAGCAAGGCATTGTTAATTAACAAGAAAACAGAAAGAAGAAATTTCTTTATGTTACATATTTTTCTGTGCACAGTAAATCTTTATATTCTCACATTATTTTGAAAAGTTTCAAGACTCAAAGAAAAGTTCAAAGAATTCTACAGTAAAATCCTATTTGTTCTTTACTTGAAATTACAAGTTATTATTTTCTACATTAATTTTTCTTCTCTCCTTTTACACTGTTTTTACTACTGTATGTGTATTTGCATATTTTTATAGGATGATTTTTTAAAATTACAAATCTCTTATTTAACTTTATATTCTCCTGCAAAAATACCCTACAACAAGAATGTTTTACAACCAAGTCACAAAATTGTCTAGTCCCTTAAGAAAATTAACAGTAATCATTTAATATAATCTAAAGTGAGTTGTTCCTTATAATCCATAGTACACTGTGCCAATTTGAGAAGTTTAGAAATTTAACTGAGTGACTCAGCAGGTGGAGTGGGGGCAGGATCCTTACTTTGTAACTATCCTGAGCCTGTGCAAGAGAAAAGCAGGGAGATGATATGAATGCTTCATCTGCTCTGTCATTTGTGGGTAGGGGAGTGTGTTTACAATATAAGGGGGGATAAGAAGCTTGTCCTCACCCTTATTGCTCTTGTTGTTTTTGCTGTCTCCTGCCACCTTGAACTGTTGACCCTATTCCATGTCACCTTGCGTTTTGCAGCTGATTAGAGAATAAAAATTCCACAAATTACAAATTAGATAATTCTTTCCTTCTTTATCTTTGGGTGTTGTATATTTTGTCACAACAGTGGGAAAGAAAAGCAACTGAGAAAGAATTTTGTACCAGGATTGGGGTTCTTTTCTGTGACTATCCCAGATCATGTGATTCAGGGACCTTTGGAAATGATTGGTGAGAAGAGTTTGGAAAGATTCAGAGATGTCTCCTGAAATAGTAGAGCTGGAACATCTTAAGATATTCTTTATAGAAGATTCTGGTCAGAACTCAGAAGTCCAGAAGGCTGGTAGAAATTTTTCTGCTAAAGACAACATTAGAAAGCTGCTGCTGTGTAAGACTGTGTTGATTGTTGGACTTTAAATAATGTGAGTTATGGCACAGCAGAAAGCTTGTCTGCATTTAGTTTTCTCTGAGACTGAGATTAAGGGTAGTAGACCAATTAATCTGGCAGACCAAATTTCAAACCAGTTGAATGTTGAGAAAATGGCATAGCTGTTGTTAGGGGTTTTTAGCCATACCTATGATGAGAATCAAGAGCAAAGAGCCAAAAGAATGATTTATATTTTATTATGGCCATCTCAGCCTGTCCTGGGTGTGGGGCTGGCACAGCATGTGGTGCCAGGAATCAAACCTTAGTCCCCGAGGTTGCCTAAGCTTGCCTAAGCAGGCACTTTAGACTACTGAGCCATCTTGCTGGCCCCAGTAGGATGATTTAGATTTAAAATTAAATTTTATGAGTTTGGCCAAAAAAGAGTAACAGTAAAGCTTTAGACTACAAAGATAGAACTGAGGAAATCTCAATTGCTGAGAAGCAACAGAATGTAAAAAATGACCTGAGGACATCAAAAGAAGTAACGAATTTCCAACTGTTGCAACCTCAAAACTTCAAAAGTGGAAGACTTTGCTTTGAGAAACCTGCAAAGCACCATGGTCCATAATGGCAACAGCATAGCAAGTTTGTGTCTCAGAAATGGATTCAGAGTTCCCAGTGATTCAGACACTCAACCCTTACAGTCAAAAGACAGGAAAGCCTGGCTACTGCTCCAGCTGGCAGCAGATGTTGGCATCATCGACATGGTTACAGTTTTAGATACATGAAGTAAGAAAAATATGTGGAGTTGGTAGGGCTTATATCTTGATTTCCAAAGTCTGGGGAGGCCAGGCATTGTGCCCCTGGGAGTGTAGTGTGTGAAGCTGTACATGTGAAGCCAAAGGTCCAGTGGAGACATCAAAATGTTGGAAATGCCAGAAACGTGGATTGTGTAAGGAAATCTGCAAGAATGGAGCAAAGTAGGCCTATGAAAGAAGTTGTAGGAGCTATAACCACCACAAGTGCCATAAGTTTGGGATCACACAAATCCTTTGGAACTCACGATTTGCCAAAGATTACCACATATGCTAGACATGGTACTATAGGACTTAATGTTTTTCCTGCTGTATTTTGGACATATCTTTGCCAAAATAAGGAGTGTTAAGCCTGTATTATAATGTGCAAGCTGTGAAATGGTGAGAATAAGCATGTCTTTGTACCTGTAAATTGGTTTGAAGAAATGTGTCTGGTTATCAAGTTGAATGTAGTGGTTGCTTCACTTTGTCAACTTGAGAAGTTTAGAAGCTTAACTGAGTGACTCAGCAGTGGGGACAGGGCTGTCACTCTGTAAAAATGCTGAGCCTGTGCAAGAGAAGGACAGGGAGGTGATATGAGTGCTATGTCCACTGTAGTGTTGGTGTGTGAGGTAAGCTGTTTACAATATAAGAAAGGATAAAAGGTTTGCTGTCCCTCTTCCTGCTCTTGTTGCTTTTTCTGTCTTTTGCCAACTTGAAGTGTTGTCTCTATGCCATGCCACCTTGTGTCAGTTGGTTATAGGCAGAAATCACTACAAACTATGAGCTAAATAAACATTTCCCCCTTTAACTTGGGGAATCGAGTATTGTGTCCTACTGAGAAAAAAGCAATCAAGACATTCCTCCAATAATCTTTATAGTTATATTAGTTTGCTACTGCTTCTAAAAGATTCCTATAAGCAAACATACTATGCTAAAACAACAAATTTATTATCCTCAGTTCAAAAGTCCAAAATAGATTCCACTCAGTTAAACTCAAGAAACAAGTAGGATCATGTTCATTGCCTAATGTCTTAGTAGAGAATCCTATTTTTCTTCCTTTGGCTGCCAGAAGCCATCTGAATTTCTTGACTGATGATTCTCTTCCACCTCTAGAACCAGCAGTGATCCTTTGAGCCTTTCCCACAATACATTACATTGAGTCCTCAGTTTTCCTACTCACATTTAAAGGACTTAGGTATTGAGTGGACTCTTTTTAAATGTAGTTGGTACATTATCTAGAGGGACTAACTACACAGATCAGATTCATAATGATCTTCCTGTTTTCAGTCTCCTAAAAGCTGGGATTAAAGGAACATGCCACCATACCCAGTCTCAATCGCCATCTCAGCACACCAAGGGGCAGGATGGCATGGTATGCCAGGAGCCAAACTTCCCTCCTCTAGCACTAAGCAGGTGCTTTAGTTCACTGAGCTATCTGGCTGGTCTTGAGTAGACATCTTAAGCCTGGCAACCATTATTTTATGTACCATATTCTGTTTCCACAGATATCCATATCTGTTCTATGTGCAGAATATCTTTATTTCATTTTAATGTTCCTAAGATCTCAGCTCTTAGATATTAATGAAAAGTGGAAAAATCTCATAAGCTTATTAGTCCCCAATCTCATTATAAAATCAATAAAGGATGGTCACCTGGCTATTGTATAATTTGGGGAAAAGTTTATGTCTACCTATGAACTTATGAAAACTCCAGAGACGAATTAACTTTTCAAAAAATTCAATGATGAAACAATCATATGTCCACCCCAAAAGGACTACAATGGAAAAAAAAAAAGAATTTTCCAGTTCTAACCAATTAAAAAAAAAAAAAAACATTAGTGGCTGGGATTAATTATGTGTGGCTATTTAGGCAGTTAAGCTTTGGCTCCTGAATCACTCCTTTTTATGAAAACTGTCATATTCTCAGTCAAATAAATTCATTAGCCTCCTCTTTCTTTCTTGTAGAATTGTGGAGTCATGCTAGCCATCTTTCATGTTGTATTCTCTCTTTACTTTGATCTCATGTAAAGACCAAACAGCACTCTCACTACCATTCCTTTGATACTTAATTATTTACCTGTGCATTGTTAATTAACAAGAACACACAAAGAAGATGGGTTTTTCTGTTTTCCATTATGCAAAAAAATCCTTAATATTATTTTTCTTTGATCACTTTATTTTGTAAAAAGAAAAAAGGAAACAAGCATCAATGCAAATTTCAGTGGCAACATTTTTTTACTGAAATGATGCTTACATTTTATCCAATCAAATTATAAACTAGGGAAAATGTTCATTTAATTGTTACTACTATCTTTGCTCTCATCGAAGTTAAGGTGATGAGCTATACTTCCCTTAAAGCCCCTTTGTAACATTTTTGTTTCATAAAACTCTTAAAGACTTTATTTATGTCTGATGTATGTCACAGAGATTCAGTCAATTATATAAGAGGCTTTTTCCAGCTGTTCTGAATTATGCTGAGAGAATTCAAGAATCGCATACCTGACCTCTTCAATTAACCCGCTGTGACTGAACGCTCTGAATTTTAAATCTTTTAGATGCTTGCCCGAGGTTATCTAGCCACATCTTTGACTCTGTCTTTAGTGCATGTTGTACTGACAGTGAATCTCTGAAATGTGGCCATTTAATTTAATTAATTTATTTTTTTGTGGGACGGGGGTTCAAACTCATGACTTTGCACTTGCCAGGCAAGCACTTGTGCCATGGAGCTATCTCCTCAGAACCATTTGTGGTCATTTTAAAAGAACTTAGGTATTGCAAGTTTCCCAAGCCATCTACTCTTGATTCCTTTTTTCACTGAAGAGTTCTTTCCACAGACTCTTTTCTCTCTTATTTTACTATGAGAATTGAAGAGAAGCTTGGATGCACCTTCACCATTTCTTTTTCAAGGCTTCTCAGGTAAATGTGTGGATCTAGAGTGTGAAAGGTTTGTTTTAGATGTAAATACAGATCACCCTTCTAAACTGGGTACAATTGTACAATAAAGACCTTTCTTACAGTTGGCCATAAGTTCCTCATTTTCTCCTGTGCACTTACTGAAAGAGTCTTCAATATCTACATTTCTAGCAGTCTTCTGAGTCAAACAAGGCTATTTCTGTAATATTCTCAATGGTTTTTCTAGATTGCCCTTTTCCCACTCCCAAGCCATTTCCTTATTTTTAAATATCTCTAATTCTGATGCCAAAAATTCTATTGATTACCTTCATGACTGACTCAAGTTATCAAAAATTTAGTACCTTAGGACAACACACATGGATTCCTTAATAGTTCTCAATTTCTGAAACATGAAATGGGTCTTACTAGGTTAAAATCTACTTGCTTGTAAAGCTGGATTCCTTTTGGCATGCTCCCAAAGACAGAGTGCTACTATGCCAGAAGCATTCCTAGAGGCTCCTCACATCTCGTGGGTCATGCTCTTTTCCATCATCAAAACCAGCAGAACCCCATAAAGTCTTTTTACACTGCCTATGACCATACTTTTTCTGCATCCTCTGCCAATTACATTAGATCCATTGGGATAATCTAGAATAATCTCTTTCAGGTCAATAATTGTTAGTAAGGACGGCCCATGTGTTTTAACATATTACATATTTACATGTTCTGGAGTTCAGGATGTGAATGTTTTAAGAGTTCATTAATCTGCTAATCATAATTATTTTCATTCCCTAATATAATATTTAATCAAAGTTTATATATTTTACTGTAGCATCTCCTTATCTTGTTTGAATTCATAATAGTTTCTTCTCTTCCCGCTGAACAAACATACATTTGAAGACAGTGAGTTTTGTAAAGAGAATAGACCAGATATTTGGTAGAGTATCCTGTACTGTGCCTATAATAATGGTTTTCTTTTTTATTTTCTTCTTTTATTTTAATGCATTTAGCTAAGAGCTTATAGGGTCAAACTATGCAGATTGGACTCAAAGTTTTTCTGCTGTTTTTAACCCTCAAGTGCTGGGATTACAGATGCCGGCCACCATGCCCAGTTTCAAATGTCCTCTCAGCATGCCCCGGGGCAGGGGCCAGCATGGCATATTGGGAATTGCACCCTCTGCTGCTGTGCTCTGCCTAAGCAGGCACTTTAGTCTACTATGTAGCCAGCTATCTATCCAGGTCTATGATTTTCTTATTATTAGACTCAAATTAAACATTTTGAGAAGAACATATCATTTGTAAACATATTGTCTCTCTATTGTAAGAATCTGGAAAAGTAAATATAATAGGAAAAGTAAGAAATAAATATGGTAAAAATGAAAAAAAAAGCCACTCAAAAGTAAAGAACAACTGGCATGAGGGAAAGGAGAAAAGAAAGGAACGGGAGAAAAAAATATATGTATATACACAGTATAGTGAGGATGATTGTACTACTAATTTCTATTTGTTTATTGAAGGGAGCAGTTAATTTTTAAGATTTTTATTTTAACCAAAGTTATATTTTTAAATGTGATAATCTGAGCAACTGCACTGAAGACAACAACAATATGCCATATTACAACCATTGTTGAATTCCTATTATCTTGATTTTTTAAAATTAAGTATTGTTTCTAACGTTTTATGTATTTTCAAATTCTCTTTAAAGTAAAGATGAGCATGTCATTTGTTACATTATGGGCCTATTACTCCATTTGGTCACCTTTATTGGGAATGCTTGTGGGCCACATGGCTATACTGACTGCATCACTTGCTACAAAGGTGCAATTTTCATTGAATTCATCAATCACTGAGAGTTGATTTTAGCTGATATTGGGTAAATATCTGCTTCCTCCATAATATTTTACATAATGGTTGTAAACTCTATTAGTAGTCCATACCTAAATCAATTTATTACATGGACCTAACACCTAATTCTACCACCAAAGAGCTCATTGTCTGACACTCTTCTGTGATGGAGAACATTAGTGTCACTCTTTTTTTTCCTTTTCAATAATTATTATAGACTTAGTGAGTTTTATAATTTATTATGTTATAGTTGTCAATGAATTACTTTTTAAATCTCAAATTATTATGTATGAAACCAGAGTGAGACATTTGGATTAGCTTGTCTTTTCTATTGACGCAATATATTTAGGGTTCAAAATCATTCTCATTTTCTGACACAAAAGCTGTCCAAAATATACCCTCAAATTTTACCAGTAATCAATTACTTCTCTATGAAGACCTGGAAAATCATAGAGGAAACTATTTTGAAAGATGCGATGGCATGAAGATATTCACTGCTACTGTGGGATTCATCAATGTATTTTTAACTGTCTTTTTGACACCACCACAGTTCTAGTCTGAAACTAACTCATAAATTCAGTTGGTGTATGAATTGAACAACTGAAATGTTATTAATTATATCATTGAAGAAGCCAATATTAGGTGCTTAAAATAGGTAAAGTATAATGCAAATAGGATTATTTTTAAACAAAATTTTCTTATTTCAGTTCTTGCACAAAAATCTGATGAACAAGGAAAGAAAGAAGAAAGATAAATCTCAAAATGAATAAAGAATGAGAGACAAGGCTAAAAAAATGGTTGTTTATTGAGAACAGAGTACTTGGTTTTGACGGTGTATTGCAAATCTGGATATTAAAGGACTAGTAGCCTCTGTTAATGTCTTCAGAGAGTTCCAGAGCCCTTGGCCAGCGAAGTTATTAAAATTTGAAGAAGTAGTATGAAGAAATAGGACAGGAAGCAACATATAATCCTGGACCAATGATGTACTCTCAGGATTAGGAATGAGAACATTAATAGAATTGAGCTTGATGGAACCTTCATTGTCACCTCGACATCAATCTGAGGGACTTTCTAAAAGAAATTTGGATTATGGTAAAAAAAATATAGAATGTATTTGCACAACATATTCTAAGGAAAGCATCAGGTTTTTGGAATAAATACCATAAAAGTTCTATTTAACACTTTGTTCACTTCCAGAGACACTGGGATTTCCCATATCTACTAAGTAAAAATCTTACAAGTAACTCAATGAATATTTTATTTATATTTGTGTTTCTATTTTCTCTCACAAGGTTTGGCAACAAGAAGGCATTCAATTAATTTTTTTGAATGAAAAACACAATGGATGTTTAAATGTGTTAAATGAAGGCATAGATAATGAAAAACGAATTTTCCAAATTCAACTAATTATATTAGAATCCATACTGCACATTAGCTGTAATAGAAAACCATTCTTAATTGTGCAGGCTTTTATCTTCCTTTTAAAGCAGAACAAAGCATGTCTTCATTTCAATAATTAATTTCACTAATATAATAACTCAGCTGCTTCAGTGAGTCTGATGACACAGGTTCAATATCATTCTGGTTTGTGGAGGAAAAGTATACAATTTCTCATGGAAAAGAAACTTTAAATACACTAGCTATGGCCCTGTGAGGGGGAGAAAGCCTTTCCAATGGAAAGCTCCAAGAAAATCCATTGTGTTTAAATATTGAATAACTGAGTGCTTTGCTTTGAGTGTTGAATCTATACACAAGATGTGTGAACATACAGTAGCCTCTTAATACAAAACTGCTCAGGAGAACTGAAGTTCTAGGATGAGACTAAGTTATGCAGCTGTCCTTAGGGTTTATTTTATTTTTTGATTTCTCACAATTTTTATTTCTTTTAATAGGAAATAACAATGCAACAGTTTCAAAACCCATTAGTAGTACATTCCAAATAATTGATACAATGCATATTGTTGTCCTCATAGTTATTCAGAGCAAGGATGTAGACATGATAATTTTTATAACCAATATTGGTACAAAACTTTCTTCTTATTGAACTAAGAGAAAGTAGTTGTATATATAATATTCCATGATCACAGTAGGTTATTGGCAGAAATGATAATGTTGGAAGCTGCTGATTTAAGCCTCTTATAGCTCAGCGTACCAATCTAGCTTCATATTTTATGCCTTATGGTTAAACTTTTCTGCTGAGTGGTTAAGGGTAAGTTAAAGGAAGACCTGTAGAACAAAACATGTAACTTTTGTATCTCCCAAGGTCAGTAAAATTCCCTCAGGATTTACCTTGAAACCATGTACAGTGTTTTGTAGAACTGTTGTCAGTGTCAGCTGTCTGGATGAATCATGGCCATTGCTTGACTAGTTTACTTTCTGTGAAAGCCTGAACAATGTTTTCTCTCCAGGTTACTCTCCTTAGGCACACTATACATCATCAGTCCCTTTCCTTTGTGTCCCCATAATCTCCTTGAGCAGAAAATTTTGGAAACCACTGAAATATAGGTTGTTACAGCACAGTTTCTCTTTTGTCCTGAGTCCTCACTGACCTTGAAGGGCTAGGGCCAAAATATTGGCTATTGTACTGATGTTATTTGGAGTTCTGTATGTCTCAGTTATCTGGATGTCAGGTTGTTTTCTCCTATTTGGGAAGTTTTCTGCTATTACTTCTGCCCATATTCTTTTTATATCATTTGTATTGACTCCTTCTTTCTCATTGATGCCTACTAATCTCACATTGTTCATCTTTGCATTGTCTTGTAGATGTTGAATTATTTTTTTCTGTATACTGGATTTTTTTTTTTTGTAGGACCGGGGTTTGAACTCATGACCTTATGCTTGCCAGGCAGGCACCTGTGCCACAGAGCTATCTCCCCGGCTCCTGTATCCTGGATTTTTTAAGAGATCCTTTCTTACCTCTTTACTAGCTGTGACTGTCCTGAAGACCTGAAACTATCTTTGCTTTCATTCATATGGTGTTGCCAGCTTGTGATTGAGATTTTATGGTCCTGTATATCTCTTTGAAAGTGCTTCATATGTTCTATTTCTTTCCTATATTGCTCATTCAAAGATCCCATCAATTTCATATTCTTTACTTTTTTTATCAGTGCCTTCTTTAGAAGCATTTATTAATTCTTTCATTATAGTTATCCTTTTTTACTTCAGAGATTATTTCTAATCCTATTTTCTCTATACTTTTCTGCAGTTGTTCCTTTTCTTAAGATTTTATTAATTCAGAGATTTCTTTTTTTACTTCAGAGGTTATATCTGATTTCATTTCCTCTATACTTCTCTGCAGTTTTTGTTTTCTTTTTACTTCAGAAACTGTTAATTCGTGCATTTTTTTTTTTATTTCAGCAGTTACATCTGATCTGATTTCCTCTATACATGTCTCTGCATTTGTTTCTTTACTTCAGAGGCTATGAATTCCGAGGTTTTAGCTGTGCGATTCCCAGTTTCTTTTAAGTTAGTGTTGTCTGCATTTATTCTGGGTGGGCTTTGGGCATGAGATTGCATCTTTTTCCTTCTCTTTGTCATTTTGTATAGCACTACCCTTTGCCCTTTAGTGTAGGGCTCAGGTGCAGTTATGCAGTTAGCACTTACTGAAATTCAGGTCTGAATCAACCAAGTTGGAACTTGTCCAAATGTGCTGGTTGGATCTGGCTGCTGTGCTCCACTTCTTCCTGCTGCTGCTCATGGAAGTGAACCTGCTGTGCTCCTCTATCAAGATATTCAACTGCTGGATTAGCTGGAAGTTTCCGAACCCAGGCTCTCTGCAGGGAATTTTGCTGCAGGGTTCCACAGGAGATGCTGGGTCTGGGGTCTGCAAAAGAACCTAAAAGCATCTTTCATTGGACTCTGGGTGTAGAAGTTTCCAGTGGCTGCAGGGAGACATCAGTTCCCTGACTACACTAGTGTGTGGGCCTCTGGGTTCCAGGCAGGTGGGGGATGCGGTGGGCACAGGTAAACAGAAAGGGTTCCTATCTACACGTGTGATCTGGTGGCATCTGAGTTCTGGGTGTGTGAGGGATCCTGTGCACATCAGCAGGCAGAAAGGGTACCTACCTTCACACATGCACCAGCATCTGGGCCAGTCTCTAGAGTTTAAATCTTAATTAATTAAAAGAAAAACTAAGACTAAACCAGGATGATTCCAGTAGCATCTTACTGTGCAGCCTCTAGATTTGTGGAACATTAGTGGTCCCCTGCAGTGGAGATGGTCTCACTGACTGATGTCATAATTGCATACTGTAGAAACAGTGAGTGGGTATAGTGAACTTGAACTCTGGATAGACTACTTTGGACAATACCCACTACAGTTAGGACCCATAGCATGTCACTTACATGCACATCATTAATGTGTGAATTTCTGTTTAGTGTGACAACCCAGAGTTAATTGAGGCCATGCTTTTCTTTTCACTCTCTATTAAGCATACCATCTAGGTGATTTGCTATAGCCCTGAAGGTTTGCATATTCCTCTGCTCATTGTATTCCTACTGCACAGCTTATTCTGAACTTATGCATTAATCTAAAGAGCACACCTTGTCTGTGTAGAGCAAGTGGCCTTCAGAAGATTCATACAAGTCTTTCTCCTGAACCAAGAGAGCTGGGAAGTGTTGGGGCACAGACAATCTTTCAACTACAAAACTTGCAGCTCACTAAGTGCACCAATTAGTATTTCCACACATGGCCAGCCTTTTCAATTTCTATTTCCTACAAATGAGAAACAGTAGGACGATGACAGCCTGATTGATATTTCTCTTAGGCTCCAGATAGTATTTGTTTCTATTGGGAATGCGGTCTTCAAATCTAGTGAGCACTGGTGTCAGGTTTAATCCAAGACAGGAAGAATGTTTTTGTTGATTACAAGGCCAGAAGCAGAGCTATCAAGAGTGGTGATTAAATTCAAAACACTTCTAAGCATAGAGCAGCAGCATTTGTCTTGTGGAGGAATGGATTAGGGATTCATCTCTGACTAGGGTGGAGAAGACAAGTAGAAAACCTGAGTTTAACCTGCTCAGAGCTTGATATCTAAATATACTAGAGGCATGATAAACATATTTTATTGTGGATTTTGTTCCTTCTGTGATCTTGTTTGGATACCCTAAGCCTGGACCTTCTGGTAATGAAAATAGTTACAAAATTTTTACTCTGACCACATTATGCTTCTGTTATTTTCAAAAATATGCTCTTCACCTTGAGCAGACAAAAGCTATTGATTCAGTCAGGCTGGACTGTCATGTTGTTGTGATTTGGATTAAAAAATACACCCCAGAGTATTTATATTCAGTATGTATATTCAGAGTGGAAGTTTCTGAAAGGTGGTTACAACATAGCGATCCTAACCTCATAAGTATGTTAATGTCTTGATGTGCTCATCACTGAATGTGTGCTTAGACGTTTGAGCCTGATTGAAGGAAACAGAACATGGGGAATGGTAACATGGAGAGGGTATATTCTTGTGCCTGGCCCTTTGCCTGCCTGCTTGCCTGCCTTCCTTCCTTCCTTCCTTCCTTCCTTCCTTCCTTCCTTCCTTCCTTCCTTCCCTCCCACCTTCCCTCCTTCCTTCCTCTCTCTTCTCTCTCTCTCTCTCTCTCTCTCTCTCTCTCTTTCTCTCTGTAATCCTGCTTCTTTTTTCCTCTCTCTCTCTCTTTTCTTTTTTCTCTCAGTCACTATCTCTCTGCCTATCGGTCTGTCCCTCTGTGTCAGTCTTTGTCCCAGGCTTTCCCCCTTCCCTCCATGCCTCTCAACTCCCACTGTCTCTTCTTTCCCATGATGTGAGCAGCTTTCCTCTACTATATCTTCTATCATGATATTTCAAATACCAAGTAAAAATCTTTGAAATTATGAGACCAGATAAATTCTTTCTTCTTTAAATTGTATATGTTTCTATTTTGTCCCAGCAATGAAAAGCTGTGATGTCAGTTCGAATAAATAATGACTACCAATTGCTTTAGTACAATGCTGGGTATGTCTGCTTGATTACCTGAAGAGAGAAACTCTCATATACATGTGGGTGCTACCAACCAATAAGCTCATACCTGGGATACAATAAAAAGAGAGTGAGGAAGGAAGTCTCACTTCTGATTGTTCAGAAGATCCTTTCTTTACCTTTACATTTGGATATCTAGCTCTGGGCCTCCAGACCAGACACCAGGTTTCCAATGAAGACTTTTCCCTTTCCTTTCCCAACAATGACTTGCATAGGATTCTACAGTAAGCTCCAGGCCTTGAACATCTGATTGAATACCTGGGTCTCCCCCATGCAGAGGGGCCTTTTGCACTCTTCCACCCTGGCTCTGAAAGTGGCTGCTATAAACCTACTTTGTAAATTCATAGATAGGATAGATGATAGATAGATAGATAGATAGATAGATAGATAGATAGATACATAGATAGAACAGATAGATGTATAACAGATAGAATTATACATTGTTCCCCCAGTGCTGCTATAGAATTTGTTCCTCCAGCCATCCAGTGAATCTAACAGAAATACCTTGAAATATCTACACAGAGCCAAAGACCATTTCTGGAAGGAACATATCTTCCTTATTAATTCCATTTGTACTTTGCAATATTCTCTTGAGACAGATGAAATGTAGAAGTAGCCCCAGTACATATCATCTATAAATATTCTCTCCTTATTGTCCAGGGCTCAGCTTGAGTGTTCACTGTTGCCTCCGTAGCTATGAGTTGTCATTTACTTGTCAAGTTTCCTGTGTCTGTATCTACAATGACAAGAGAAATAAAGAGTTGGAAGTCTTGCACAGTAGCACTGCTCATCCCTGCCTCCCAAGGCAGCCCTCATAGTGCACTGCAAGGGCTGCTCTGTGCAGCCAATGGGATGCAGTGGTAGTGGCCATACTAATTCCCAGGATTGGGTTATTAATGATACTGGCTTCTGACTTGCACTTGCCTACCCATATTGCACTGGAGAAGGCCAGCTGGCTTGTCCTGAACTTCTATATAGGGATGCCCTCCTGGTAAGGAATCAGAATCCAATTCTCCATCCTCTCAAGTGGCTACAGCATTAGCCATCCACCAAATTGCAGCCTTCTGAGAGACCAAGAACAGAAAGACTCAGTTTACCTACTCCTGTTTTTTAGTTTCAAACACTGTGAGATAATAAATGGGTAAAACCGCTGAGTTTTGCAGTAATTTCATATTCAGCAATGCATAGATAATACAGGAGATATCTGTGTTTGACAGTATGTTCCCAACACACTATGGTGCATGGATCTCAATAAAGTGGTTGAGAAGGGCACAGCGGTAGCCTCATTACTCTGGTAGGTTGATGTTGGAGGATACCATTCTGGGCAACTGGAAATTTAGCAACATACTGCCTCATGAGTAAGGGCTGGAGATGTAGCTCAATGTGAAGGTGCAAAGTTCAATATCCTGTGCTGCAGAAATCAATCTATCTTAAGCAGTTGAATAAATAAATGAATGCAGATAGCTATATATTTTATCCAGGTATTTTTCTTAGGAACACTCTCAGTTAGTTCAGGGCTACATAGCAACTTTTTGATTGTAGCTGTTGGCTAGGGAAATTCATTTGTAAATAACCTGGAGAGACCTGTACATTAAGAATTCCATAGGAATATAAATAATAGTTATTGATAACTAAGGCCTATACAACACAAAGATGGAGGATACATATAATATGCAAAAGACATAAGCCTGGATTTTGTATGTTCGTGTGGACCTTTAAGTCATATCTTTATTGACTTCTAAGTTATTCTTTTCCTCAGAACACTAATAACTTAGGCGCGAGAGAAGAACTTTTCCTGACCTTATGAGGGAAGATACTGGATTTCTTCTCCTGTTTGGAGTCTCTTAGGGTTTTGGGGGGCATATTTTTTATTTTGTTTGTCTTTCTCTTGATTTGGTCTGGGCTTTGGTTTTGTGTTATTGTTCCTGGCTTTTGCATCCTGTCCCGATGCTGTCAGTCATCCACTTTATAATCCCATGCAGACAGTGTGGCACTAGGTTGTTTTCTGTTCCTCTGAAGCACAGAATTTTCTCAGTCCTTCTGAATTCAGCTGTCCACATTTTCAAGAAGAACACCATTAAGTCTCTAAACCTCCTTTTGTTCAAATCGACATTTAGCTGTGCCCAAGAGAGACTTCCTCCTTCCTCCTCCTCTCCTTCCTCTGCTCTCCCTTTACCTTCTGAGTCTCCTTTGCCTTCTCATTCTCATGGCCCTTCTATGTCTTCTCTGTCTCTATGACTCCTTCTTTCTGTTTCTGTCTTTGCCCTTGCAGCAAAACAGAAGTGCGTTAGTTGTCCTGGGTTTGGGTGATAGGGAAATGATCCTCTGTCTGAACAGAATCTGCATACTCCTCCTGACTTCATAAAGTTGTTTATTGATTATTTATGGCATATCCACTAGGAAGAGGGCACAGATGAAGAGGTTTTGTGTCTTATTCTTCTCTTGGTGCTGGCACAAATACCCGACACCCAAAATGAAGGAAGGAAAGGTTTATTTAGCTCACAGTTGCTGGACGTTTCAGTTAATACTAAGCTGGCTCCAAGGAAGACTGGCACATGGCAGAGAGCAGCAGTTCATGGCAGCGGGACAGTAACAAAATGGTGACAGAGGCAATCTATCAACCAGGGGAGCAGAAGGCAACAGAGTGAGAGTCTGTTTTTCTGTCTCTCTTATGCTGTATTCAGGCGCTCTCTGCCTCAGGACATCCACCTCGGACCACACTCGTAATCCCAGCACTACTAAAATCCATAATCCCAGAAGTACTAAAACACACAATCCCAGTGGATCATGAGTTAGTCTCAAATTCTAGAAGTCCCCACCCCATGACTACATCAGGCTTTGGGAGGACAACTAGACATAAACCATAGCATTCCGCCCCAGACCCACAAAGTCTCATACACATCCCTTTGTGAAAAGACATTTTAGTCCATCTCTAAGAGTTTCCAAAGTACCAACAGTTTCAGCATTGCTGAAAAGTCCAAGTCCCAAGTCTCCTGCAAGATCCAAGGAAGACTCTTAAATGTGAGCTCCTGTACAAAGGAAAAGTTAGACACATCTAACATTCAAAGGCACAAGATAAACATCATTCTAAAAGTTTCAAACAACAGGGTAATACAAACACTGGGACCAATACAAGTTCAAAATCCAGAAGGGAAAACATTAAATCCCATAGTTCCAACTGGAAAATGTGAAGCAGTCTGAGCTGAGTTGTGAGTCCCAAAGGCTTTACACAGCTCAGCTCCTATAGAACTCTTGGTGGAAGCTTCCATGGCTTTTTCTTAAGCCCACTTTGCTCCCTCTTTGCAGTTTCCCTTAGATGATCCATGTTTCTGGCTTTTCCAAACTTCTGGGGTTTTCACTGAATTGGCTTCTCACTCTCTGATTCACACACTGCCCTCTTAGGGACACACTGCCTGGGCTCCCAGGCCTTCTGAAATCGAGGTGGAAGCCTCCTTAATCTAACAATTTCTGCACTCTGAATGTGCCTAAAACCAATGCCACGTGGATGATGCCAAGGTTTCCTGCCACCTGGAGCAGTAGCCAGGCTTCCTTCTCTCTTGGTTGTAGGGTTCAAGTGCCTGGATTGATTAACACTCTGACCTTGACCTCCAAGGAACAAATTCTCCATGCTGGCACCATTTTGGGATCTGGTTTGGGCACTGCCACCATTCTGGTACTTGGGTCTCTGTGGCTTTCTTCTCAAGGCAAAGCCTCTTCCTTTGCAATTCTGGGGCTGCAAAGGGTGGAGAATTATCACCTCTTATGATGCCCTCAGGCCATCCTTTTGATTCTCTGGTTCCTTCCTAGCAATGGAGATCCTTTCAGCTCTATCTTTGCTGTCCGTACTTCTCCTGGTGCTTCCTTCCTGGCCACAACATTTTAAATCATCTTGCTAGGCTCTTTTCTTTTGATTTTCAACATAAATTTGGCCACAAGCAGCCAATAACAACCATGCCACTGCTCCAATAGTTTGCTGCTTTGAAATATCTCTTGAAAGATTAATCAGTCCACCATGTTTAATCTCAGTCTTAGGCAAAGTCTCTCAGCATGAGCAAAATTCCGACAGACTTTCAGCCAAGCCATAGCACAAATCATCTGGGGTTCAACAACTAATGCTATCCTTTTTCCCAGCAGAAACCTCCCCAACCTGGTCTTTACAGGCAGGCCTCCTGTCAGTCAAAGATTTTCCAGCTCTTCACAAGTAGACCCCCTCTCCAAACCTTTCCTATGTCTGCTCTTAAACCATTCTTTAAACCTAGGCTTCAAACAATTCTTCTGGTCTGAGCTATGACCAGAATCTCCCCTGCTACACAGCCAAAGTTTAGCCAGTCATAGTTTATCTAGCAGAAGTTTATCCAGCTCTTTGCAAGTAGGCAACATCTCTGAACCTTTCCTATCTCTTCCCATAAGTCAATTCCAAAAACTAAGGATCCATATGGTCATGTTAGTCACAACAACGACCCCACTTCTGCAGTACCAAATTCTATCTTAGTTACTCTTGTCTTGTTGCTGGGACAAATACTTGACACCCAACATGAAGGAAGTAAAGGTTTATTTAACTCACAGTTGCTGGAGGTTTCAGTCAATACTCAGCTGGCTCCAAGGAAGACTGACACAAGGCAGAGAGCAGCAGTCCATGGCAGTGAGATAGCAACAAAATGGTGACAGAAGAAATCGACCAACCAGGGGAGCAGAGGGCAACAGAGTGAGAGTCTGTTTCTCTGTCTTTCTTATATTACGTTCAGGCTCTCTGCCTCAGGACATCTTCCTCAGAGCACACTCATAATCCTAGCAGTACTACAATCCAGAATCCCAGCAGTACTAAAACACATTATCCCAGTGGATCATGAGTTAGTCTCATACTCTAGAAGTACCCACCCCATGATTGCATGAGGCTTTAGGGGAACAACTAGACATAAACCATAACATTTTGAGAGTAGCTAGTACCTCTGAGTTCTTTGAAAGCTGAAGGAGCCAGTAGAGAACCACAACTACACATGGAACTGGAGTTACTTCCTTCACTGACTTACTCATGGGGTTTATCACTAAGTAAAGAAAATGAAGACAAATTGGTTTAGTGACACCTAAAATTAACAGTGAGATTGCAAATATGGTACACATTGCAAATATGGTACACAAATTCCTCCTTTTGGAAAGCATTTCTGTATGCCTTGTAGGGCATTTGAAATTTTGAACATTCTTGTATATTGATTGTCTTACTTTCTTTTTTATTATTTTTAATTCATTTTAATAAGAAAAAAGAATATAATAATGAAACCTTTTAAGACAGGTTAGTAGGCCAGTTACAAGAATTACTACTTTGCATATTGTTATCTTCATAGCAGTTATTCAGAGGACAAGATGTAGACATGATATCATTTCTAGCTGATAAAACAAAACAAAAAAGGTCGTTATGTTGGGAAACATGGAAGCTAGGAAATCAGTGAA
>PVKN010012774.1:0-20459 GCA_004027915.1 Capromys pilorides
GCCATGCTGAGCCATTCACACAGAAAGCCAGCCCAAGGATGAGAGCAGCCCACCTGCTCCAGTACCTCAGCAAACGCCCTCATGCTGGATCTGTTGCAGATGGTAGACAGATGGTCCTTGGATCAACAGGTAAGCTAAGTACAATTCTGTACTGGCCCAGGCCTAATCCTCCATGGCAAGCTGACAGCAGGCTGGTAGGCAGCTCGGGACATACCCAACAGCTTGTTTGATTGGCAACAACAGCATATGTGTGAGCCCAAGTGTTAGGGTTTGTGTCTAGTTGTCACTCCAAAGCCTTATGTAGTCATGGGTGGGCTTCTAGAGTTTGTGATTAACTCATGATCTAAAGCTGGGATCCTGGGGGTGAGTGCTGCTGGGATTAGGGATGCGAGTGCCACACCCAGCCTGGTCTGGGTGAATAGCCTTAGTGCACCATGAGGAAGCAAGGGAAGCTTGCTCTCTGCCACTGTTCATCCCTTTTTGCGCTGGCTGTTCTGCTGTTTTCACGCTGCCATGAACTGCTGCCCTCTGCCATGTGCCACTCTGCTTTGGAGCCAGCTGATTATGGACTGAAACCCCCACAAACTGTGAGCTAAGTAAGCCTTTCCTCTTTTAATTTTGGCGTCAGGTATTTTTCTTTTTTAAAATGAATTTAAGGCAGGGTCTACAGGGTCTCACTACACAGATTGGACTCGTAATGATTCTCCTGTCTTCAGCCTTCCAAGCGCTGGGATTACAGGTGCATGCCACCACATCCAGCCTCAATCACCATCTCAGCATGTCCCAGGATGGGGCCAGGTGTCAGATATTTTGTCTCAGAAATGAGAGAAAAGTAACCGAGACACCAAGCAACTAATATATTACATTGTGTGGTTTTAGGGGTGAAAGAACGCAGCATTTCAAGGGACTGGTAGCAGAAGATCTTTAATCTCCAGCAAGATATGTGCAAGTTTCTCATCTGAGGATTGAAGATTAGCAGGTAAAGGTGGGCTACCTGGTTTTGCATACCACACTTTCCTTGCTAGGACTGCAGTATCTGAAGGCTCAATATTAAAAAGAGGAGAGAGGGCTGAAGAGATAGGTCAGCTGCGAAGCACCTGCCTAGCAAGCACAAGGACTCAAGTTCAATCCCTGGTACCACATGCTGTACTGGCCTCAGAATCCTGGGCATGCCATGCCAGCCATTGAAACTGGGCATGGTGGCACACATCTGTAATCCCAGCACTGAGGAGGCTGAGACAGGAGATCACTATGAGTCTGAACTGCATAGCGAGACCCTGTATCAAATTAAAAGGAAAAAGAGGGGACAGCTCATAATGGACCATGACAACAATACAAAATACCGCTTAGGACCACCTTTGAAAAAAAATAAAAAGAATCGCCTTTGCCCCAGTGTGTGGTGTGTGACTTTTGGGTACCAAGTGCTAGTTACCCATGGGACTATTGGCAGATCACAGTCTAACCTGGCTCCCCACAGAGCCAGCAGTGTCCCAATCACATGTAGGGAGCCTGTATTGTTCACGGCCAGGTGCAGTCTTCTGCGTGTCCAGCGTGCAGGGATGTTAGTGCTGGCAGCAAAATATCACCTTGGTGACCCACCCAAGGCTTCCAAAGGGTCAGGGGTCTTTACCTCATGGAATGGAGGGTGCTGCACAGTGCAGTAACACCCCTGCTGGTGCAACAGCCCTTCTGGGGCTTGGTTCATTCCAGTTGTGTAACACATCCCTCAACTGGCGGAGCATTTGTAGCCAGTGCAGGGTTGTGTCTTTCAGACCTTGCTTTAAAAGCTCATTGTGGGCAGGACATGTGGTGCTCACCTCTTATTCCAATGCTCTGGAGACTGAGACAGGAGAAGCTTAAGGCCAGCAGGGGAGTTAAGGCTAGCCTAAACTGCATAGGGAGACCCTGTCTCAAAAATATAAAAACCAAAACCAAAACCAAAACAAAACAGCCCATGGGAGCCCTGGGTCATCCTTGCAGACTTAGGCTTATAAAGCACATGGAGCAACCATGTAGGGCTCATATAGGACACATATCGCCCTAGTGTACTTTCGTGCCTATAATATGGGTTTGCTGGTCGCTTTCAATATAATGATGGCCTGGCTATGTGAGGCACATGACTGAGCCAAGGTGTACAACACCAGTGCCTGATCAGGATGCAAGGCCAGACAAGCCGCCAGGCATCCTGTGGCCATATCCACGTAGGTATCCATGTGGGACTTTCCTTCCGATCTTGGCAAGGGGCTGAAGATATTGACATTGACTCGTCACCTGCTCAAGCATACTCATCTGTGGAGCGCATGCCCCATGGTGACAATAGGTCTCTAGGGTGTGCTGTGCAAATGTAACACACACTGCTCATAGGCAGCCTGAACTCAGCTGGCATCGCAGGGAGAATCCCATCATGCCCTGTAGCTCACATGGCTTTTTGTCCTGCATGCGTGATGTAGCCACGAGGCTGTGACCACTCCTAGACTTTTTCTAGCCATCTCACCTTGGCCAGGGTGTCCACTTCATCATTCCCAAAGGATGCTAAGGGGCTATAACCAGTGACATGATCCACTGTTACCTGCTTTTGATAGTCCAAGACCCACTGATCTTTCCAAATGGCTCAGCCCAAAGAGGGTGATGCATCATGACTCATCAGCCATGTGTGGTGTCGTGAGCATAAGGTTAGTCCCTTGTATACCAACAGCTGACAGTGCAGATTGGTAGCATGGGTGACTAATGTGTGATTACCAATCCAGATAGCGGGCAGCTTGACCCATTGGCTGCTCTATCCAGTTCCTGTGTCAAACCATAAGGTGCCAATTGAGAGCTGCATAGCCACAACTGCTCAAGCAGCTTGTTTCTCACAGCTTGAGACATCAGTATATCAGGCATCTTTGGAAATAGGAGACACCACTGCTTCTATAGGCCTGCTTGGGGCTCTCTCCCATCCAAAGGTGAAGAATCTTGGGCCTTCAGTGAAATGTATGGCACCAGCCCTGGGACCTCTTGTAGCTCCCCCAGAGGGTGCTGGTGAGTAGATTACTGTGCTATAGCAGCTATGTCCCCAGCTTTGCTAATACGGAAGTCTGGGCAGTACTTTCCTGGGCTTAGTAGTCCAATCTTGGACCGAGCCCACTATCAGGCAGGGGATTTAATGACCACTGGAAATGTCTTCAGAATGCTCTCAGTGGCTTTTAGAGCACACATAATAGCCAACTGTTTCTCTATTAGTAAGTGTTGGCTCTTAACACCTTGCCACAGCTGGAACCAGAACCCTATCAGTGCTACAACCGTTCTGACTTCAGTTATAATGTTCCCCTAAAACCATCTATGGTTATATAGACATGCAGCTCACATGGTTGGACTGAGTCAAAGACATTCAAGGCTGGAGTCGGTTTTATGGTCCTTTCTGCAGGCTTAATGGCCACTCATGCCTCAAAGGCCACTTTTGGAGATCAGTCCCAGGGCCAGGTTTCTCTGTGAGCTTATATAGGAAGTATAGCACTTGGCCGAGATGTGGCACAGAAGCTCTCTAATAGCCCAGCAGGCGTATGCAGGTCTGCAACTGCTTTACCATGTATTGTAGTCAAGGTTCGCAAAGGAATGAATTTTATATAAGACACGTAACTTATATGATTATTTTACAATACCGAAAGAGTCAAATCTGTCCACACTCTAGAGACACAAATAATCCGAGATCCTGGATTCATGGCAATGTCTTGCATGAATCCAGATGAAGACCTAGAGCACATGACAATGTCCTCCATGACCCCAACTGGAGGCCTAGAGCCTATCACAATGTCTCACGCAAGTATGTATCAGGGATAACTGGGGAGGCCCAAGGCAGTGGTGAAAGCTAGAAAGTCTACACCAGTGAGGTGAAGGATCTGTGCCAGCAGGCTGAGGGATCTACACTGGAGCTCAAAGTAACAACCTGAGCTCCCCCAAAGAGAACGGAAGTCATCCTCAGTGACAGAGAGGTCCTGAGCTTTTCCAGTGATGAGAACAGCCAAGTTCATATTAGGAAAGTCAATAGGACAAGCTTCTCCAGGAGAATCAACAGCGCCCCACCTTTTCCTTCACTTCTGTTTTATGTAGTTGACAACAACCCTCAGGAAGGCCTTCTATACCCAGCACCATGCTGATTGTGTTCAGCTTGGTGTTACGAGTTGACCATTAATTAATCTACCACACCATATTAGAGATATCTTCTCTATGGCCACATTGGGAATAATGTGTTACTCAACTAGATAACCCATCAAAATTTGTCAGACAATCCAGGCCCTGCAGCCTGACCACATTGGCTGCCCAACCCCATGCTTTGAGATGTGCTGAAAGCATTTGTGCAGCTGCCTCAAGGTCTGTAAGAGTCACAGCTAGACAGATACTGCCAATATAGTGGTACATTTGCACAGATAATGTACCCTATGTTACAGAGACAAATCCTACAGTACCAAACCATGACACCCGATGGGGCTATGCAGCTATCCCTGTGGGAGCACTGTAAAAGGGCATGGATGAGTGTTCCAAGTAAAAGCTATGTCAGGGGCTATTGTGGTTAGGGGTTTGCAAGGAAACAATACAGGACATATTTGAAAAGATTATTTTATAAGAAGTCACCCAAAGAATCATATACTAAGAGTGCAGGAAAGCTGTCTACACATTAAAGACAGAAGAATCCAGCTGAGGGCTTCGATTTCACAATAGTGTCTTGCATGAGTCCAGACGAAGACCCAGAGCCCTAACAATGATTCCCATTAATCCAGTTGAAGGCCTAGAGCCCAGGACAATGTCTCATGCAGACCTGCTTCACAGATCTGTGCTGGAAAGGCCCAAAGGTCAGTGGTGGAAGCTAGAAAGTCTATCTCAGTGGGCTAAAGGACCTGGGCTAGCAGGTGAGAAATCTGTACTGGAGCCAAAAAGTGATATTCAAAGTAAGAACTAGAGCTCCCCTGAAAATTACCACAGCCACCCTCAGTGACACTGAGGCCCTGAGCTCCTCCAACACTGAGGATAGCCAAGTTCCCATCAGAGAAGCCAACGCAACAAGCTTCTCCAGGAAACTGAGCAGTGTATCATCTTTCCTTCTGGAGCCAGGAAGTGATGCTCAAGGTCAGGACCAGAGCTCCCCTAAAGTGAACCATTGCTGTTGTTAGCGACAATAAGGTCCCCAGCTCCTCCTCTGATAACAGCCAAGTTCACCAGCAAAGCCAGCATGACGAGGTCCTCCAGCAGAATAGCCTAAGAGAACCAGCAGCTTCCAACAGCTCCTTTTTTATTTATTTATTTGTTTCTTTATTTATTTTATGGCTGGCTCAGCCTGCCCTGGTGGTGGGGCTGGCGCAGCATGTGGTGCCAGGGATTGAACCGCAGTCCCTACAGTTGCCTGAGCTTTCCTAAGCAGGCGCTTTAGACCACTGAACCATCTCGCCGGCCCCATCCAACAGCTTCTCCAAACAGCTTCCCTAACAGCCCCTCAACAGCTTCTCTAGTTCTGCCTCTTATGCTGCTGGCAATAATCTCAGCTGGGCCTCCCACACCCAGCATGAAGCTAGCTCAGTTCAGCTGGGTGTAACAAGTGGACCACCTGTTGGCAATCCACCACAGGGTCAACAGAAAAGAGGGTATTAGCCAAATCTGCTGCAAAGTGAGAGAGGTACCCCAGCTCCTGACAAAGGCAATCCATCCAGGGAACAGCAGGAATTTTCACTGGCCACACAGGCGAATTATACGAACTATGTGTTGGCCAGGTAAGTCCTATGTTTTCCAGTTCCTGGGTTATCCACAGATTTCATCATGTCTGCTTGGCAGGCAGAATTGCTTCACAGCAGTGACCTTTTGGGGCTCTTAAAAATCAAAGGGGGAGCTCTTACGTGACCTCTAACCACCATCTTCACAGTGTGTACTTACAGGTAGAATTCCCCCATACTAATCTGGACTCAGAGTTCATGGAGTATATCAACTTCTAAGATATACTCTGGTATTGGAAACACATATACCATATTCCCTAGGGGGGAAAGATGACATATTCCTAAATACACAAAGTTTTCTACTATCTTGCTCCCACAACCCATAGCCATCTATATGCACAGTGGGGCCCTGGAAAGTCTCCAGGTTCCAAAACAACAGAGTGAACTGAGCTTCAGTGTCTACCACAACTAGAACCCATTGGATACTGGTCAGAGCTAAGCGACTTGCTAGCTTTACATGAGGTCTCCGGTTCCCATGATTCCCTGTTCAGTGAGCAACTTGACTTTGGCCCTATGGAAAGGTGAAAACAATGTGCAAAGAGCAAGGAGTGAGATAATCTTCCAAGTTCATGTCCTGAGCCATGGCAGTAGGATGATTACCTTTCTGTACATTTGTGCCCTTTTGCAAGGGGGAGAATCTTTGATCCTTTCAAGATTGCCTCCATAACACCAACAGATCTGCCCCTGTCTGTGACATTCATGGCCTTTCAGGGATTATCTATGACACAGTACAGATGCTGCAGACCTGCCTTCTAGTCTCAGTCCCCACTAGGCTGGCCACCATAGCAATCACATCATTAATCTGCCACCTTACATGGAACCAGGATATCCCTGGATGCCCCAAAGGAGGAAGAAGGAGCATTCCAGGGCATCATGCCCCCCTTGGCTGCTGTGAGCCAGTCATCATCAGGGCCGTGAATGTTCCCATAAAACATTACCTGTCACCCACCCAACCCCCATGGGACCTGTGGAAGGTCAGTGAATGGCTGCCATTTGCTTACTGTCTCTGTCACATCCCTCACATTGGTCTACACAGCATATGGATGGCTTCCATAAGCCAATCAAACAGAGAATGATTGTCTTGCCCATGCCAGCAGCTGTTCTGCAGCAACTGCTTAAGAGAAGCGTAGCTAGTGATGAAAGCTGTCTTGTCAGAAGAAAGAACATAGAGCCATAGGAATGTCCACTGTCCAAAACACCATCCATCCCTGAACTTCACAGCTGCAGCAACCAAGCAGCCAAGCCGAGGTTGTCTAAGCTGCTTTCTCAAGTCTACTAGCTCAGCTCGGCAGTAGAGGGGGTGCATGGTGAACTCTGTCATTTAGGCAGGACCTGCAGCCACCCCGTCAGGTACCATGGGCTGCCGCTGCTTCATTTTTGCTTCACCACCAGACAGACCTTCCTACGTGGAATTGGCGGAGTATCTTTAGCTTCTGAGTTGTCTGTGTCTCGTGTCTGTGGGTTCTCCTGTATCACTGACATGCATTCCTTCAGAACTCAATTTACAAGCAGCAGCCATCTCTTTTCCTAATTCCCTCATGTAGTGTTTTGTCCTAATGAGGTTTCTGCCTCAGTCCTAGGGCAGTAAAAAGCAACTGCTGACCCACCTCAGCAGCAGTCAGGATAGTCATCTCCAGAACCTCTCCTATGACTCCCTGGCGGTCCTCTCCAGGACCTCTTCAGGAGCTCTCCCATCTCCTCCATCACAGGAGTCCTGAGATGGCTCAGTGGCCTAAAGCACCTGCATCGGAAAGTTTAGGCCACCACAGGGACCGAGGTTCTACCCCAGCATCCCATGCTGCACCAGCCCCACCTCCAGGGCAGGCTGAGCCAGCCATAATGCAAACAAATAAATGAGGTTTAAGAAAAATAAAATTAAATTAAAGTTTTTTTTAAAAAAGGTAGGAGTTCTATCCAGCTCTGCCTAAGCATGAGAAGGGACCTATGTAAAGAGGAGGGTGGCTACCCCTTATCCCACCTGGGTGAACAGAGGTTTCCACAGTGGGTTGCTGTAAATATTGCCAACATACCAGTTGATCCACTACTGGCCAGGCTGGGAAGGTTCACTTTAGATTTGGGTAGTCCAAAGAACACAGAGCCGTAGGAATGTCTGACATGCCTTTACTATCTCGTGATGTGGGGAGCAACCCTGAAGGATCCTACTCCTTCTCATAATATTACTCAAAGCTAGAAACCTACCAAGAAGCTTATGAAAAGCAGTGTTGACTTGTGTGTAGATGCCCCCCCCCCCATCCTCATGTGCTTATAGGTGAGGCTTTTTGGAGCTGGATGGATCTAGGGCTTGTGATATTGGGTTATTTGTGGTATAGTACATTGATCCACTGTTTGGAATTTGCATAATTCTGGGTGTGGATAATGGCTTTTCTCGAGGTAGGTGGCACCAATCAATAGGTTTATAGCCTGGATGGATTAGAAGAGGGCAGAGAAGAGGGCAGGCTTGCTGCTTGCTGCTTCTTGCCTTCTTCCTGCCGCACCATGGACTATTTCTCCTCTATCATGTTTCTCTGCCTTGTACCTTCTGTCTCATGTCTCATGAGGGTAGCTTTTGATCTAAAAATAGTTAGAGATCTATAAGTTTAGGAGAAGAAACAAAGTCAGTTTATTAGAAAGGGAAGAGAAATGGGAAAGAAAAATTATTTTATGGGGAAAAGAGAAAAATAGATAGATAGATAGATAGATAGATAGTTATTTTATTGCAATAAGGAAGGGAACCCAGAGCTGGCACTCAAAGGTCTTTTCTCTAAGCTTCTTCTACTACATGGCAAGAAAGGAATTACCCTCCTTGAGAGCTGATACAACTTGATTGGCTATTCTGAGCTTTGAGACCCCTGATTTGGCTATTGCCTCTTTCATTGCATATGTGTACAATTTTGGAGGCACTTCTTTGACAGTCTCTGTGTTGTCCAGGTGCTTCTCTTGTGAGACTTATAGCAGAGATACATTCAAGGCCGAATTACTAGAAAGGATACATGTGCATTATAGTGTATTAATATTGTGAGATAATACTACAGATGTCTATCTATCTATGTATGGCTGCATGTGTATAACATTCAGGTGTTATACTAGGTGTTAGTGTATAACTCATGTACTGTATTTTGTGATCTATGTTATGTCCTCTCCCTTTACGCTTTGCTTCTCTTGGGCTTAACTGAAGATGAGCGAGTTCTGCCTTGGTGTGAAGTGTGCCTGGCCAGCCCCGTGAGCTCTCTGTTTCATTAGCTTCTCGCTTTCGAGCAGAGGTCTAACTTTTCACCTGCCAGCAATCTCCTTGAGGCCCTTCAACTTCTCCTGCTTGTCTCCTACCCTTCTCTACACTGCCCTGCATTGTAGCCAGCTAACATGGACTGAAATTTCTGCAAACTGTGATTCAAAATAAATTTTTATTCTTTTAGACTTGTGGGTATTTTGTCTCTGCAATAAGAAAAATAGAAAAGACACACAGATTACTTGTTTACATGCTCGCTGTTTGTGAGCATATGCCACTCGCTGGCTGTGTAGCGAGTGTAAAATGTAGACAAAGAGCCAGAGCGAAGGCATGGCAGGAGGAACCCTGACCACACACTGCGTAACATCTGAGTGAGCTTGAGAAAGGATTCTCCAGGTGAGAACATAACTTGCCTAATGCAAGTGGCTGCAGTCCCGAGTCGGCCACACAGTGAAGATGCACTCGCATTGCCAACCTACGGAAATCATGAGATGAGAAATGTGTGTGCTTTAAGCTGCTAAACATATGTTCGCTTGTTATAAAGCAATAGATAACTAATAGAAACCACTGAGGCAGTCGGTGGTGTGGGGGAGGAGGGAGACCTCCCTTTATGCCTACTCTGGTTCTGAGGTTTTGTGATCAAAACAGGGAGAAGCAAACTCCTGTCGATAGGCAAGGGGAAATCCGGGAGAGAAGCTACCATGAGCTGGGAAAAGGAGGTGATGGCTGAGACTGTAATTAGCAGGAGGGTCTAAGGCAGTAGTTTCCAGCAGGGGTCCTCAGTGGCTTGCTAAGGTGCTTCCTTTCTCTTGGTCTCATATAACAAGTGGAGAATGGGAACTTGTTTAGTTACCCAGGGAATACCTGTCATAGGTGGCTGGCTCTGTGGATTTGGAATCACAATTGTGACTTAGGCTGTATAGACTTAATTCAAAATCAGCTTCAGCTGACCAAATTCAAAGGCCATTTCCTCCCCTCCCCCCAAGTTCAAAGGGCACCAGTTACACTGTATTTCCTTTTTTTAAAAATGTATTTAGTACAGGGTCTACAGGGTTTACAAGGTCTCACTACACAGATTGGATTTGTAGTGATCTTTCCTGTTTTTTAGCCTCCTAAGTGCTGGGAATATAGGCGCAGCACCATGCCCAGCTACCATGAGCTGGGAAAAAGAGATGTTGACTAAGACTTTAATTGTTAAACGCTTAATTGGGAGAAGGTAAAGTGACTGTGGCAGCTTAGAATTTGAGAACAGGGTTCAGGGATGAAACGCCTCAATGGCTGTGTCAGCACACCCCTGGGGCAGGTCTGGTTTGGCAGGCTGGAGATTGAACCCCCCTGCCCTGGCATTTGCCTAAGCAGGGGCTTTAATGGCCCTACACTGTATTTCCAAGTTTCTCCAAGTCCAACCCAGAGGTAGGGAGGAGTTGTTAACTATCTTAGCATGCTTTATGTGTTATTTTCTTCAAAGTTAGAGTTCTGGCTTAGATTAGCTCCTAACTCAGTGTGTGTGCTACTTTCGCTTCAACCGGCAGGTTTATTTTAGGTCCTGTCCCTTATTGACGACTTATAAGCTAACTAAGTGGTCTTTTACAAAGGCAGATGGGAAATCCTGCCATTGTCAGCCTAGATGTTGACAACTGAGGGCCTCAAAATCAAGTCATCCCAAGAGAGAATTGAGAAAGGAGGCGGAAGATAAGGATTCGTGTGAAGCAAAGAAGGAAAACAAGCCCAGGAAAGCCAGGGTGTTTGCAGGGTCAAAGCAAGGCCTGCGTGGAGTGGGTTCTGTTGCCCAGGACATCCCATTTTACCTCCGAGTGTAACCTCTGGCCAGCATCTAGGAGAGAAAACTGAGGCTTGGATTGAAAATATCTGGAGCAAAGACAATCTAGCAGTAAGCAAAAGCTGCATTGAACTCAGGTGTCAAATTCGAAATCTTCCCGCTGTACATTTGTTTTTTTTTTGCGGGACTGGGGTTCAAACTCACGACCTTGCACTTTCTAGGCAGGCACTTCTGCCACGGAGCTATCTCCCCAGTCCCTTTCCACCATAAGTTTAATTCATCCTTACAAAAACAGTAAACAGAGGTTTAAGAAAACGCAGACTTTGTGAAGCTCCCCTAGGTGAAGTCAGGACCAGCGCACCGCGCGGTCCTCGGGGCGGCCAGCAGAGGTCGCTAGTGCGCGAGCTGCGCAGGTTCAGGACGCGCACGCGCACGCGCACGCGCATGCGTACGACTACGAGCTCCAGCTTGCACCGGGGCGCCGGGCCGGCGGGGGCGGGCACACGTAGTGCGCGCGGCCGGAGGCGGAGCGGCGGTGGCTGCTGAGCGGGAGCCCGCGGTGGGCTCCAGGTGAGCGAGACGCTGTGCATTGTGGAGCCCGCTGGTCGCCGCGGAGCCATGGAGATCGGCACCGAGATCAGCCGCAAGATCCGGGTGAGGCCCGCGTCGGCCGGCGCCGAGCGGGGACGTGAGGCCGGCCGGGGCGGGTGGTTGCCAGGAGTAACGGGGCTGGCGGGCCCGGCCTGCGGCGCTTCCTCGTCCAGGCCGCTTCGGGGCTGGCGCGGGCGGGCCTCGCGGAGCGCGGCGGGCGGCGCGGCTGCGGCGGCGGAGGAGGGGGCGGCGGGGAGCGTGCGGGCCGCGGCGCAGCCAGCCGCCCGCGCTCTCCCGCCGGCCTGGGCCCCCGGCCCGACCTCGGCGCGGGCTGCGGGGAGCGCGCGCTGCCCTGGCCTGCGCGCTGCGCTCGCGCCCGGGCCGGGGTCCCTGCGCCCGAGTTCCTGCGGTCACGTTTGCTTTTCTTCCCTCCCTCAGAGTGCCATTAAAGGGAAATTGCAAGAATTAGGAGCTTATGTGGGTAAGTTTTATTGTTATTCGCCTAGTAGAATTTAAGTTTGCAAGCTAATTTCTGTAGTTGCACTTTTCCCTTGTTTCGACTGTGTGGCGTCTTTTTACCCTGCCGACTTTAAATCTGAAACTCCTTGATTATTTTGTTTCGATGTCATTTCATTGAGCAGTGTATGAGCAGCTTCCCCCATCCCCAGTGCAGTTTTTGAAATAGTTTCCTTCGGTAAAGCTTCGATTACCCATGGTTTTTAATTGATTTTTTTCCAGTAGTTTTGTTACTTTTGTTTTACGTTGTATCTTCGGGACTATCACTTCTTATACCAATGTTACTTTGTATCATTTGCCTTTGTAACGGCTCAGTGATTTTTTTTTTCAGTTGATGTATTTTTTCTTTACAATAGTAGGGAGTGCTTTTTTCCCTCTGTTGTCTTACCATTTTTAGTGTGGACCAGGTACTGTGCCTACCTATTTGTGGGTGTGTACAATTAATTCATGAGAATCCCCAGCAGAACCCTGAAAGGTAAGTGGTGATATTCCCAGTTGTACAGTCAGGAAATGAGAAGTTTTCCTACTTCATCAAAGCTTTATGACTGAGTTGAGGCTGGTAAATTAGATTGTCTCAAAAAGAAGAATTTTTTTTTTTAAGGACTTGTATAGTTCTGTAGTAGGTACTCTTGTTTAGTAACTTTAAGGCTGTAGATTCAGTTGCTGTTACTGAGAAACAAAATAACTACCACTTAGAGCTGTCCCCAAAGGTGGTAGACGCTGGGGAACAAAACTGTTTCCATGTTGACGTAGTACTAAAGGGCTGGGGAAATAGTTCAGTGGAATAAGCTCTTGCCTAGCAAGTGCAGGTCCTAAATTCAGTCCCTTATGCTGCAAAAACAAAAAAGTACTAAAAAGTTGCTTGTCATTTTCATTGTATTTGAGTTTGGATTATACAAAAAATTAATAATTTATAGTCACACCACACCAGAGTATACAGATTATATTCAAATCGCTACCCATCTGCAGATTTTTTAAAAGCCTATTTCTTTTTATATTAAATATCTTATTTTGGGAGGGTCTTGCTGAGCTGTCCAGGCTTGTCTCTTAACTTTTGATCCTTCTGCCTCAGCTTCCTGTATTGCTGGGATTGGAGGGATGCAAAACACCTGATTTAAGAAAATCCTGTTTCACCTAAGAATGTCACTGGTGAGCGAGGCAAAATAGTAGACACTTTTAATCTCAACTGCTGAGAAGGATGAGGCAGCAGGATTGGAAAGTTCCAGACTGTGTTTCAAAAATTGAAAAGGGCTGAGCATGTAGCTTAGTGATGCAAGGTTTGCCTGTCAGTAATGAGCACCTGGTACCACCAAAAAAAAAAAAAAGTAAATATATAAATACATAAATATAAAAGAAGAATATCATTGGAGCAGTTAAAAACTTTTAAACCCTGATTTTTCATTACATATGTTTAGTATACTGTTTCTGAGGCACTATAATTACTTATTAAAGTACTAATAATTTAAAACAGTTATTTTGCGGAATCTGGGATTGAACTCAGGTCTTTGCGCTTGCCAGGCAAGCACTTATTCCAATGAGCTGTCTCCTCGGTCCCTTTTTTGTCTTTTTGAGACAGGCTTTCACCTTGCAGTCCAGGCTGGCCTTGAACTTGAAGCAATCCTGTCTCAGCTTCTCAAGTAGTCACATTACAGGTTTATGCCTGTCCCAGTGATGATTATCTTGAGGAAAGGCATTGGTATGGTTGAGAACTAGCCATCTTTTTCATGAAGTATCATTTTTACTCTTGTTTTGTTTTGAGATAGGGTCTCATTGTGTTGTTTATGCTGGCCTTCAACTTACCGTGTAGTCAGGGATGGTCTTGAACTCAGAGCAGTACTCTTACCTCAGCCTCCTGAGTGCTGGTACCATTACACCTGGCTGAAGTATCTTTTTTTTTTTTTTTTGTATATTTATATTTGGTACAGGGTCTACAGGGTGTACAGGGTCTTACTACACAGATCGGACTCATGGTGATCTGTTTTCAGCTTCCCAAGCACTGGGATTGCAGGCATGTGCCACCATGCCCAGACTCAGTCACTGTCTCAGTGCACCCCAGGAGTGGGGCAAGGATGTCATGGCACGGCACACAGCAGGGATCAGACCCTGGTCCTTGCTTTCTGCCTAAGGCACTTTAGTCTGCTGAGCTATCTGGCTGGCCTTTGCAGTATCATTTTTAAGTTCTAAGAGTGGATAAACTGGTTTTGTTTATCTGAGTGTCTGGCAAATGTAGGAAAGCAACTGACAGTTTGTATCTGCCTCAATGAGCTTGATAGCTTCTCGGTGTTGAAAGAATTTCTGGTGAAATTATATGGCTATTGGTAAGCACAGGTTTTATGCTGTATAATAAAATGTGTTGATAAGTCGGTGCTTCATAAGCCTAGTGAACCAGTATTTTCCCAGTTACCAATGAGTGATTAATGTTAAAAAATTATGTGTGGTAGAAATAGCCATTAAAGCCATAGAGGAGGTCAGTAGGTTTTTTTTTTATAACAAGGCTTAAAAGATAATTTACGTAGTTTTAGATTTCATATTGGTGCTAACATTTAAGAAATTTCCAGGGGCTGGGAATTTAGCTCAACAGCATAGTACCTGCCTGGCAAGCACGCGGTTTTGAGTTCAATTCCCAATATCATAAAAATAATAACAACAGCAACATAATATAATCAAGGCCAGCCCGAGCTACACAAGACCCAGTCTCAAAAAACAAACAAACAAAAAATCCCATTTGTTGAGTTTTAGGGTCGTATCACAGAATGGCCATATTACCTGTATAGGTTGCTAGCATACTACTTTTCTGGCCAGCACAGTGTGCCTGTCATCCCATCACTCTGGGAGATTGAGACAGGACTGCAAAGGCAAGCTCAGCCTGGGCAATGTAGTGTCTTAGCGAGACCTTGCCTTCAAAAGATTTTTATTAAAAGGAAAGCTTATGCAGCTCTGTGTGCAAAGGCCCTAGGTTTAGTTGCCTGTGCTGCTCCTCCTCCAGTTGCATGTATGCATTCCTCCCTTTTCCAGCTGTGTGTCTGATATGAGCTTTTCTGCACATTCTTCAGTCAGCACCAGTTGGGCAACTTGGTGATTCCGGGGGACACTATCACATAGCGAGGAAGACCTAGGCTCATCCCCGGTACAGGGGGCAGAGCAGAAGCAGAAGGTGGAATACACCTGTCTTTTAAGCCAAATTACTAAAGGGATTTATAAAAATGTAGAACAAGTCTGTTCTTTGCTCTACAGTTTTATTTTCTTTGAAGCTGTAGCTGTTTCAATAAAATATATTTCTTACAAATATGCTTGGGTCTATTAATGTGTAATGAGTATTTTACAATGAATTAATACTTAAAATTTTTTTATTCTAATTTTATATGGTAAATACCAATAGAGATAAACAAGAGAGGGAGTCAGAGACCAGTTTGAATATTGCTGCTTTATGGATAGGCAAATTTCAAAAATTACTTATCTTGAGGACTATTGGAAGACTTAACACATTGGCAGTGAACCAGTAGCATATGAACTGTGACCAGGTACTATCATTGAAGGCTCTAACTGGCTTAATGTCGCTGCTTTAACAGGTAAGGAACTTGAAGCTCAGAGAAGATGAGGCTGAATCAGGATTGATTTAGTTTTTTTATTCAAAACTTAGTGGATTAACTGGTCATGGTGGCACATACCTATAATCCCAGCACTGGGAGGCTGAGGCAGGAGGATTTTTGGGAGTTGAGACCAGTCTGGGCTGCAAAGTGAGCTCAAGGCCAGCCTGAACTGCAGATCAAGCCCCTATCTCGAAAGACAACCCCCAACACCCTCTCCCACCCCCTCTTACTAGATAAAAAAACAAAAAACCCTAGGATCAGCTGAGGAGGTACTTCAGCAGCATAAGCACCTGCCTAACAAGCACAAGGTCCTGAGTTTGCTCTTCAATGGTACTAAAAAACAAAATAAAGCAAAAAAATCCAAACCAAAAACTTAATGGATGGTTGCTGTTAGTTAGAAGTTTGTTTTGGCTTAAAAAGGAATATAAAAAATGTCTAGTAAGGATTTTTCTTAATTCTACCACATGAAAAGCACAAACACATAATGAGTCTAAATTAAAACATACCAGTAAGTTTGAACTTGAAGACTTTGTTGTTATTCAGAAATTGAAACCAAGAATTTTGAGCTCTTTAAGAACCTGGTTATAAGTTTCTTCTTTTTTTTTCCTGCAAAGCTTCTTCCAGAGGGGCTCAGTCCTTCTTGGCAGCTGCCTTCCTCATGGCGGCCAGCATGTTGTCAGCTCCTCATGCTTCCCCTTGACACGAATGTGGTCCCCACTCTTTCGTTGATGAACTTGAGAGCTCGTTTGTCCTTGGAGACCTTAGGCAGCTCCATGGCACAGTGCTTGTAGGAGGTGAAGCTGCACACCTCCCAGATCATGTCTCACACGAACTCGGGTGTGTTTCGTGAGTCGTCTGTCATGGCAGCTGTGCCTCGCTTTGCTCCCATTCTTAGTCACCTTGTGGCCCTTGTTGAGAGGCCCACGGCTGTGGGATAGTGAGGGCCATGGCTATTGCTTAGATGGTTTCTGCGGTGGAAGGGCCTGGTTGCAAGTTTCATCTGAGATGTGATTGAAAACTATTGTGAATGTTTAAATCTAACAAATGTATTACAGTAAAAGGCACATCACCATTGGTTACCCTCAGATTACCAGCCTCACTCTGAGCACACTTGTCCTATTGTTGTTGCCCTCCTCCTCTTTTTTGAGACAAGCTTTTGGTCTGTAGTTCTGACTGGCCTTGACTTCACTTTGTACCTCAGCAGGTATCCAGCTTTAATGATGATGTGCTTGCCTCAGCCTCTTGAGTGCTGGGATTATAGGTGTGTGCCACCAGGCCTGGCTTCTTGTCGCTTGTCTCTGAAGTGATTCAGCAAGTTCTCTTGCATAGGATTCATTAATTGTGATGTTGTGGTTGCCTTGTCCTAAATCAACTGAAAACCATTTATTTTTCCGGTTATTTTCACTTTGGGGAAGAGCAAGAAGTCCCTTCACCAGCCAGCTCTGGTGAACAGGTGGATGATGTCACACCATCACATTCTTAGATGCATGCCTTTCCACTGACTGGCACTAGGCAACATTCACTGCTTTTTTGATTATACCTTGTAAAGGCAGTCCTAGACTTTCATATCTGTTTCAGAAAGTGGCAAGAAGGCCAGATCAGCAGACTAAGTGCCTACTTAAGTAAGTGCAGGGATGAGGTTCAATCCCTAACACCACGTGGCGCGCCTTCCCTGCCCTCAAGTGTGCTGAGCTGGCCACCGAGACCGGGCCTGGTGGTGCACCCTATAATCCCAGCACTGGGGAAGCTGAAAACGTGAGGATCACAGCGAGTTCCAGCTATGTAGTGAGACTTTGTGCAAAGTACGTTCAAAACAAAACAAAATAGTGGCAAGAATGATGGGAAAATTATTCTCAAAGAGGGAGAGTATTTTGAAGTTTTTAAAATTTATTAAGACTACATCACTATGCAGTTCAGGCTGGCCTTGAGTTCAATTTGTAGCCCAGGTTGATCTTGAACTCCCAATGATATCCCTGCCTCAGCTTCCTGAGTGCTGGGATTACAGGTGTGTGCCACTGTGCCAAACTTGATGGGAATTAATGGCACTGTCTCTTAATATAACAAATTTTAAAAAACTTAAAACTTCATTGTATTTTTTTTGACAGGTTTGATTATAGTAAAGATACCATATTTTAATAGTTTGGAAAACACTTTCAGAGCTGGGGAGATAGCTCAGTAGAATAAGTGCTTGCCTGGCAAGCGCGAGGGCCTGAGTTCAGTCCCCGGTTCTGCCAAAAAAATAAAAAAGAAAGAAAAAAAACCACTTTCATATAGTTTCCTTAAGGTGGAAGGAGCAGTAGTAATAGTATTCTTTTTACAAATAAAGACCAACCTTTGTGGGGCTATACAGAGCTCATGAATAGCAGATTAGGGTCAAGGAACTTAAGGCTTTTCGAATCCTTATTTATCGTTCTAACTTTATAATAGAAATTTTATGAGCCAAAGACTGATTAGAGCCTATGCTCTTCTAGAACTTCACCAGTTTACATATTAGCACAGTTATTCTCAGCTTGTTTGTCACTGCTACTTGACAGAAGTTGTCTCATTTCTGTGTCCGTGTCCAAGTATGTGTTAGATTTTATGTGCTTTGTGTTTTGATGCCGGGAATGAAATCCAGAACCTCTACTTGCTCTTTCTCTGAGCTGCGCTTTTACCTTAGAAGTTTCTTAAGGGCACAGGTTTCATATTTTCTGTGTTTCAGTGACACAGCAAATAGCCTGATGTTTCATATTAATTAAGTGGGCAAACAGGTCACCTTTCACCTCCATTTGAAGTAAAATAGAATGAGTTATTTATGTCTGCAGTTAGCTATCTAATTACATCTTTGTTCTGAAAAGCTTGAATTTCTGATTTTCCTTTTCTGTGGGGTTGGGCATGGAACCTGAGGACGAGTACGTACTGAGGAACCACTCTGCTGAGTCGCATGCCCAGCTTTCTGGGGTCTTTATAACCTAGAAGGAATCCTAGATACCTTTTAGTCATGAAAACAATCCTGTAGGAAATATTGATGTCTGTTTTCAAGACAGACATTGGCTGGCATATACAGATGAAAAACCTTTTTTATTTTTTTAAGAGAGAAGATGGTACTGTCTTATTTGTATTTAAAATGAACACATTTCTACTTCAGTGAGATGGCAATTAAAACTGTGATAAACTTTCAGAAACCTTCAAAACTTTGTTTTTTTACCCCAGTGTGCTGTGCTGATTTCAGATGAATTTTACAAGCCTGTCAGAATTCTGGGAGAATGTATCATGATGACCTTAAGTTCTTATTAAGTTATGTTTTCTTGTATGTTTACTCCTGAAACCTGAGGATTTCTCAAAGGTTTTTTTTTAAAAACAAACTTTATTTGTTTATATTGTGGCCGGCTCAGCCTGCCCTTGGGGCTGAGGCTGGTGCAGCATGTGGTGCCAGGGATCAAACCATGGTCCCTGTGGTTGCCTAAGCTTGCCTAAGCAGGCGCTTTATACCACTGAGCTATCTTGCTGGCTCCAAAGATAATGTGTGACTTTTTCCTTCTTTTTTTTTTGGGCGGGACCGGGGTTCGAACTGACAACCTTGCACTTGCCAGGTGGGCACTTGTGCCATGGAGCTCTCTCCCCAGCCCTCTGAAAGCTTTTGTTGAGATATAATTGACATACAGTAAGCTTCACGTTAGAGAGAGAGAGAGACACACACACAGACAGACTCGGGATTGAACTCAGGGCTTCGTACATGCTAGGCAAAAGTGCTACCATTGAGTTGTATCTCCAGCCCTAAATTGCATCCATTGAAAAAATGGAAATCATCACTGCAGTCAAGGTATATTAATCTGGAAATATAGTCCATTAGTAGAGGGTAGATAAAACCCTGGGTTTCCATTCCTAACATGCCACAAAACCCAAAACACAAAAAAGCAGGCTGGGGAGATAGCTCAGTGATCTGAGTGCCTGCCTGGCAAATATAAGGACCTGGGTATGGTCCCCAGTATCATATACCATGCCAGCCCCTTGATGTGCCAGCCACCGGAACCAGGCGTGGTGGCACATGACTGTAATCCCAGTGCTGGCGAGGCTGAGATGAGGATTGCTGTGAGTCCGAGCTGCGCAGCGAGCCTGTATCAAACGACAATAATAAACCTCAGAAGCCCAGTGAAATGATACATGTATCACCCCCAACATTTTTCAGAAACTGTTGTCTCTTCCTTACATCTTTCTCAGCCCCCAATCCAATATCCATTTTAGAAAATGGAAACTGATACATATGGACAGCAGGTATGATCTGTTGGTACCATTGATATTATAAAGGGAAAAATTACCAAAAGGCTGCCAAAATATTGCCAGCTTTTTTTTATTGACCTGACTTACCAGTGGTAGCATGGAGTACAAACTATGCGGACTTAAGCTTCCATTACTGCTAGAAGCAATGAGAACCCCTGAATACTCCCCACCCCCAGGCTGCTTGTCTTTGTATCGTCTGCATCTATGAAACAGTCTGAGCATTTTCCTTTCATAGGTTATACTTTCTCTGTGTATTTATGCTGCTATTGAGCAGCATTTTTGATCCAAATTTAGCTTGGATACAAATATCTGATAGTACTTTAGAAATGAACCTTTCTCTCGGTATGGAAGTAGGAGGGTTTACGGTTTTTTGGGGGAGATGGAGATAGGGATTGGAGCTCCAATAATACAGATATTTGTTTTATTACTATTATTATTATTATTATTATTATTATTATTATTGTTATTATTATTTTGGGGGACAGTACTGGGAATTGAATTTAGGGCCTTGCCCATGCTGGACATGCACCCTGTCACAGACCTATATCCCCTCTTTTTATTTTGAGATAATCTTACTTGCCCAGGCAGATTTTGAACTTAATGAGCCTCCTTCCACAGCCTTCTAAGTAGCTGAGACTATGGGTGTGCACCATGTATAATCTTTTCATTAAGGTTTCTTTTTTAAAGTTTTTTCTTGGTCCTGGGTCCCATGCAGGTAATCATTGTGTAAGGTTACCACTGTGAAGGTAAAACAG
>PVKN010012775.1:0-20467 GCA_004027915.1 Capromys pilorides
ATGGTGCTGCACACCTATAATCCCAGCACTGGGGACGCTGGGACAGGAGGATCATTATGAGTCCAAGCTGCATAGCGAGGCCCTGTACTAAATAAATAAATCTTAAAAAATGATAATAATGGTCTTATACAAAATAAAGATCAATCTCTTCTATACCCAATAAAGATTATCTCTCTAAGTACCTCTTTTAAAGGGATTCTTCAAAGCCTGCCCACCAACTGTTTCTTAAACAAACTCATAGTCATCTCCAAAGACTCAGCACATCCATGGCCTCTGTGTGTAAATATCGCCCAAGGCCGCGAGAAGGACTCCTTGTTTCTGTCCTCCACCACATATTTAGGAAGGACTAAAGCATGCAGGTGCTTGCAAGCTGACTTCTCCATAGGCTCTGCAGGAAGAGACTAAGTCGTTTTTAGTTTGAATCTTCAGTACCTAGGACTTTGCTGCCTCCAGAGATTTTTGCTGAGTCTTCAGAGCACAAAGATTAATTAGACAGACAGTATAGTTTCTCCAGCAGTCTGCTTTGTCCTGTCCTAAACAGTTCTGAAACCTACTGTGAATCTCTGCACGGAGGCCTTAGCGGAGACTTGATGCATAAATCAATCTCCCAGAGAAGGCTCTAGCTGAGGCCCAGGCAGCTGGCATTCATAAATTCTGCATGCTGATGACATCTTCCAGAAATGCATTGATTGTACTTTGCTTGCACGGTTGAAGTCACTCTGTAGTGAATTTAGGGGTTTCGCAGGTCCTATCACCACTGCGTCTACCCAATAAAAAAGAGTAACAGAATTCACTGGGTACAGCTGAGCGAGTGTTCAGAAGTGAGTATCAGCGGCACTGCATGGAAGCTATACAAATATTTCTGGAAGGGATCCATGAGCCCTAGGTTCTCTCTTAACAACTATAACCAGGAACTTTGTGGAAGAGAAAAGGCCAGGGTTGCTGTCTGTCCCTAATTCCCTTCAAGGATGTTTCATGAATGGCCTCCCCGATCGCTATAGTCCCTGTGAATCAAGGTGACACCAAATAGAAAAACTGTGTAATTTTTTGAGAAGGCTGTGACTTTATGGCTCCAGACATCTGAGAGAGAAGGAGAGAAAAAAATCACCACCCTAAATGACTGCTAGCCATCTGACCCATGCAGCTATGACCTCTCACCAGTAGAGGTCAGGGCTCAATGACTGCAGTTACATCAACCACCAGGAGCCACTCTGGCTCTGTGCCTTGGTGGGTTGCATCCATTCCTTGACTGGACTCCTAGGCATCTGACCCTGATTTTATTGAAGCAAATTGAACTGCCCTTCCCCTCCACAACAGCTTTCTCACTTGTTTTCCTGCCTCTGGCCTGACCCCCTTCTCATCCATTCCCCACTGCGGCCTTTTGTGACAGACAGAGCTGAACCTGTCACTGCTTCACTTCTAATCAGCCAATGGTTTCCACTGCCTGGGGATAATTTCTAAATTCTTCATCCTGGCTAATGGCCCTTGTGTGATTACTGGGCCTGCTCTTTGGTCTCATTTGTCATCACTGCCACCTCTTGCCAGTGAGGCAAAAGCTCTTTCTTTCAATCTCCTCATGTTGGTTCTGCTTTCCCTCTTCAGCCTTCCCACGTAAGCTGCTTCTTGCCTGGAACACTTTCCTTCCACTCCAATTCCTTCTTGACCTTTATCTCAACCAATATGATATGCCTTTTAGGAAGCCTTCCCTGCTACGGGGCTGGCTCCTGGAACTCTGTACTTCCAACACTGCTGATCACACAGGGGACCTTTCTGCCTGCTCATGCTGCTCCCTAAGCTAATGCTCTTCAGGAGTGAGGACTGGTTTCCGATGTTTCTCCTACAGCCTCAGCATCTGCTTCATTACTAAGCACACAATAGGTGATCAATTAGCATTGAGCTGAGTGCAAAATTGAATGCCTATGAGCCTGGATCTTCTACTCCTCAAGTCTTAGGAGATCATAAAGAACTGTCTAAGCCACACTTACCATTGCAGGTGCAACGCACATTCCTGTAAAAACGTGGACACACAAAGCTGATGCGAGCTGTGCTGTAGGCCATGAGCGCATGGGAGTCCAGCGACAAGCCTTGCTCACAGTGGTGCTCCTGACAGTCCAGCCCTGAGCAGTTCTTCTCCAGGATGGACGCGATGCGGATGACGCTCTCCAGGAGCCGCCTGGCGCTGGACAGCTTCTGGATCAGGTAGGCAGGCTTGTAGAACTCACTGTTGTGCATCTCCACAGCAAAGAGCATGTCGAGCTGGTTGGTGCCTGCCACAGGCTGGATGCTGATGATGTGCAGGCTGTCCTGCTTCTGGGTGAGGACCGCATTCCGCAAGGTGCGCCGGAACCCATGCATGTGCAACCCTACGAAATCCTCAGGGGACACGTTTTCAAAACGAATGGTGACAGTGTTCTGCAGCATCTCATGCACCAGCTGCTCCACGTGCACCACCACATCGATGGGCACCTGGAAGCGGCCGTCACTCACAGATACGTTCAGGATGTATTTGCCGCTGTCCAGGCCTCCCAGGGCGATGATTTTCCCGTCATGACTGTTCACTTTGAACAAGCTTTTCTGCTCTGATTTCAGGGCAAATGTGAGCACATCATACATATCCTGATCTGTGGCATGGATTTTTCCAATGACCCCACCAGGAAAGTCATCCTCCATGGTGACGATGAAGATTTCCAGCGGGATGGCTGTGGGCTTGTGGATACTCTCCTCAATGACCCTCACATGGATATAGGAGTGAGAAACTTGCTGTGGCTTGCCTGAATCCTTTGCCTATGGCAATCAAAAAAGGAATAAAGGATTGAGAAAATATCATAATCATTTTACAAAAACCCTTCAAATAGGAGATGTCTATAACTCTATTTTTTAATTAAAAAAAATTTTGATACAGGTCTTGCTACATAGCTCAGACTAGGTAGTGATATCCTACCTCAAGCTCCCCAGCACTGGGATTACAGTCATGCACCACCATGTCCAGACCCAGGACTGGCAAGGCACAAGATCAGAATGGCATATGTAGTACTGGGATTGAACTCAGGACCTTGTGCTTGCCAGACAGGTGCTTATGTTGCTGAGCTATTTCCCCAGCACAGTAGCTTTAATCAGATATGATTCTTCCTCTATCTTTGTTCCTATTCTTAAACATGCCAAGTAAGTACATTTAAGTAAGAGGAATGATTTGTTACTTCCAGTTCACACACACACACTTCATTATAGACAATAAAACGTGTCAACACAATAAAACCAGTGCGGGTGATGGGGGTGAATGGGGAAGGAGCCAGGGAGTGCTATGAGCCCCCATGCCCACAGCAAGCCGGCCTTGTTTTCTTTTTGGATAGAAAACACAGGGGAAAACTTCATAAAATGGTATTTCCACTTAAAGAAGGAATCTTTGTTCTCTGTTGGATTCTTTCCTTTTGACTGGACTAGATGGCACCTTTCCACACATTTTCCTTTTTTTAAAAAAATAAGATTATTTAAGTGGGAGTTATATTCAAGTGAGGTTTAGAATAAAAAGTGGCACCAAAAGGGGAAAATAAGCAGCATGAAGAAACACTTTTCTCTTGCTTCTTTATGTAGAAATCAATGGAACAAATCACTGGGACAACAGATCCTTCCTGAGCGCCTGCCACGTGCATGCTGGCAGTAGCTCATGGTGCGAGGCTTCAGAGGATGGCTGAAGGGCCGGCTGCACAAGCACGACCTGCGCATCCTGCCCACTGAGATCCTGCAGGCCTCGCGGCATCTGCAGAGAGGTGGCTTTGTGCCCCGAAGGTAATGGGAGAGCAAGTGCCCACGAGGTGGCAGCCACAGCCACCCAGAGCCTCACATCTGGGCTCTGCAGCTCCCTTCGCACCTGACTGGAACTCTAGAATGCAAGCGAGAATTATTTTCATCGTGGTTTTGAAGGTGTGGTGCCATGGTGAAGAGTTCTCTGATCTGCTCAGAGCCAGCATTACTAATTTGGATGGTTTCCTGGAGTTGGATGAGTTTAACCTATCTGAAGAAATAATATAGACAAATGCTATGCAGATATAACAAATGACTATTATTATCATTGCCACCACTCATAACAGGTCTAGGTTGCCCTCTATGATTAACTGTGGGTTTACAAAATTACTGTTTGACTGATGGGATCCAAATCTTGGTGTTAGCAAAGTTCCTACACTAGGAATCTCACGCACTTCACATTTTGTTATACAGCCTCTGCATAACTTCTACTGTCACCTCTCTGTCTCACATTGGGTCACACAGGCCAGTGACCTCGGGGAACTCAGATGGTGGGAAGCCAGTGTCAGCTGAGTCTTGAGTTTCCTCTTGCCTCCCAGGGAAGTCCTACCCAGCAGAAGCCATGGTAAGTCTACGTCCCAGTAAGAAAAGATTGATGGCTTCCTCAGGTGAAGTAATGCAGTGAATAATAGTAAGCACAAAGCAGCAAGCACTGGCCAAATAATTGTCTTTGTAGGACCTTAGCAATTCTCAGAATGCAGATTTAGTCCATAAGCATCTGCTGGGTTCGAGCAATAGGAAAGTCCCTTCTGCACAATGATGCGTCCCTTCCTTCCTGTTCAATTTCACACACAGAAGCTGCTTTCGTTGGTGTGAAATTGAATTCGACTTTGAGAGGAGTACATTCCTTCACAGTAATGGGTTATGGTGGCCTGCTCAACAAAGGAAATCCACCAACATGAGAGAAAGAGGCACTAGAGAGGAAGGTAGTTTGATGTGGACAGAGAATAAGGCCGTACCTGGACACACAGTACATATTCTGGAGAATCCGTGTGCTGGAAAACCACTGCGGACCGGAGGATCCCATGAGAATCCAACACAAACTCCTCCTCTTCATTTCCCGACAAAATAGAGAATGAAAAGGGAGGCCCATTGTGAAAGGAGTCTCTGTCTGTCACCACCAGCTGCAAGATGCTGGTCCCCACTGGCTTGTTTTCCTGCATAAAAGTACATAGCATAAAGCAAGATAAAATTACACCTCTCCTCACATTAAAATTAAAAACAAAAAACAAACAAAAAAACCCACCACTGCTGACTGAGAGTGCTGCACTGGAAAACGAGGCTTTCAGCAGAAGGGATTCCCTGTGATATTATCTTGTCTTTGAAAACACACTGGCCACTCAAGTATCGCATTTCCTGTCTGTGGATACCTCCCCACTCTCCCCCATGGGAGGGTGCTTCTCAGATGAGAACACAGGCTCTTGTGTGACAGGTGGGAGGTTCCACAGATGCTGTAGGCTGCATCCTGTCCTCCACTGAAGGGCTCCTTCCAGCTTTTGTGACTATGTCAGAAATTCTCTCAGACCAAAAAAATACTACTTTGTTGGGATAGGAAGCTATCCCTCAAACTTAGCAGAACCCAAAGTGCCTTGGCAACACTGTCACACAACATTACAATGTCAGCCATCTTGGGGACTATGCTGACAACTCCACAGCATATACTTTGCATACACCCCCCAGGACAGTTTTGCCTTGTGAGAGAAAGCATGTAGAATATTTCTGAACCTCAGAGTAATGAGGAAAGGAATTATGCAATCATAATTTTTCAAATCTTTATTTTTCCCCCCACATGGGAATAAAAAGACTCATTTGAGTTCCTTCTTGGGTCAGAACTCATCTTCAATTTGAATGTACTGCATTTAACTCTGTATGGCTCAGGCATAAGTTTTCCTACCCTACTGTTCAGATTTCAGCACTATCCTAGCTTCACTGGTCTACCATCCAGGCTCCTCATAAAGTTGACTTAAGTGGGTTTGGTCACAGAAGCAGACAGTGATGCACCGCAGAGTGGTGGCAGGCCCACTCAAGTTTTCTGTGCTGAATTTGTCTTGTTGACATAATGAAGTTTTTCTGGCCTGGGGAAGGGAGGTACCTATTTTAATGGAGAAAGAAAAGAGAATCTCAAAGACCTCTGGTTGGCTCCTTCTTTCAGACACCTCGGGCTAGATATGGCTTCCCTCTGGAGCCCTTCATGGGGCTGCCTCAGCTCTGAGAAGATTTACTATTGCACACTGACCACATTCTCAGTGCTGCAGAAAACAAAAATCTATTGATTTGTTTTCTTATCTTATAAAGGCTGTTTCCTCCACAGAGAGGAACAGAATGAGAAAGTGTGCCCTTGGGGTCACTCTCAGAGAAAGTAAGGTGTGAAATACCACAAACAGGCCCAGCTCTGTAGAGAGAGGACCCAACCACTGCTCACAGGATGACTCTTGTTCTTTCAGCACTGACTTCCTCTTGTGGATTTGCAAACAGTCTGTCAGGCTGACAGATGCCTGCTATAAAACTGAACATTGAATAGGCAAAGCCCATTTGTTTCGGGTGAAGCATACGGTAGTGGTAAGACACAGAGAGTGAGTTCCCTGGTGGACAGTAGTCATCAACACAGTACTTGGAGAGAAAACAATGGAGGACAGTGCAGGCTCTGGTAGCAGCAGAGGGTGACCAAAAGATACAACTGCTGCAAGAAGCATCAGAGCAAGAGAAAGCCAAAATTCTGCCAGGAAGGAGCAGGATTGTGCTGACAAAGTATCGGGGACAAGTGAGTGGCTGCTTGCTTTGTGACTCCCCTAGACCTGAGTTTTGGACAGTTCAGTGGACTGGGAGTGATACAGGGAAGTTGGTAGTGGTCAGACTCAATCTTCAAGGTTATCCCAAAGGGCTCTCAAAACTTGGCCCATGCTCATCATTTCTTCTACCCACAAAGCCCTGGGTGATTATGACATCAAACTGGAACCAATATCTGTGCCAGGATACATGCCTCAATTTGTCTATTCTAAGTCCTCCATAATATTCCAAGGATTTCCCGATTCTTCTCAAGTTGAGCTTCTAGCTTCTAGAAATATTGGAAAGTAGACAGAGGAAGCTCAGCTTCTGGTACTGAGCTCGTGCCATATCTTGTGCATAAAAAATAAGTGGAAGAAAGATTCACTCTCTGACAGCAGCATACCAGCTGTATGTTACTTTATCTTGAAATCTAATTGTAAAGAGCAGATGTATTTAAAGTGCCATACAAATTCCTTCTGGGACATTAATTTTAATTAGTAGCAGATCTATCCTCATGTCTAGTTTCCCTCTGACTGATGAGATGGCCCATGTCAATCTCCCTCCCCCTCAGAGTAGCACAAAGTTGTTTAAAGATAACATAGTATTATGGAAGGAGAGAGTTTTGCTTAGGAAACCGACCCAAGTTTAATGTCTAACTCTGCCCCTTGCCAGCGGCATGGTCTTAGATGAATAACTAAACCTGCAACCGTTCAGTGGACAGCAACCCACCACATTTCACAGGGTGCTGCCGGGAAGACTGTCTAGGTAAATAAAGCACATAGAACCTTGAAAGAACCTGGTCCTTGAAACCTCTTCCTAATATTATTCAACAGCTTTGCCAGAATAACCACGCTGTTTTCCTACCTGCTCTATGAATGGACAAATAGATACTAAGTAACAATAACAAAGCCCCAGTGAGTGCCACGGTCCCAGTGCCCTCTGTCCTCAACTTTGTATCTTGGTAGAGTGGTCCCAGCGAAACAGTACTGAATGGCAGATCCTCTGGGATAGGTTAGTGTTCTCATAAAAGAGGCCAAAGAGAGCTTGTTAGCATTTTCTACCTTTTGAGGACACAGCTAGATGTCAACAGCTAGCAGAGAGCAAGTCCTCATCAGATACAGAATCTGATGAAGTTTGCTCTTAGACTTCCCGCCCCTTAAACTGTCAGCAGTAAGCTTCTACTGTTTGTAAATTCCCTACTCTAAGTGATTTTGTTATAGTACCTCCAACTCACTAAGACAATGAGTAAACCACATCAGAGGACAGAGCTGAGTTTATGTACCAGGGTCTTGCAGCCCTGCTCAGCCTACCTGAATCACAGCAGTATAGTTGGCAGGTGTAAACACTGGGCTGTTGTCATTCACATCAGAAATATCGATGTTGACAGTTGCAGTTGATGACATGGCAGGAATTCCACCATCTACTGCTTGGACAATTAGAGAGTACCCAGACACCTGTTAAGATACAAAGCAGTATCAACAGTGAGTGTGACAGTACTCCTCTCTGCAGTACACATTTAGACAAAATGCAGATTCTGGCTGGGCTTGGCTGAAGATCAACCATTTACCCCTGGATTCTCTAGACCAGGGTTTCTTACCTCTGCACTACTCGCATTTGGGGCTGGCTAATTCTCTGTTGTTGGGTTGACTCAGGTGTAGGAAAAATCAGAATCCTTGGCTTCTACCTACAGGCAGCCATTATTTCTCCCTGCTCAGTTTTTGACAATCAGAAGATGTCTCCAAACGCTCGTTATCAGAACAATGGCTCTGGGCCTTTGTTAAACAACAGTGGTCACTAGTGACCGTTCTCATCACTTTTAATATTTCTGGCATTAGGGAAATATACCACCCAGTGGATTCACTCTACTTTTTAAAAAATATATTATTATGATATTGGTTTCTATATTTGATTTTTCTTTGAAAACACATTTTTGTTCAAAGGAAGACAATGTTGAGGCATTTAGTTTAACCTTAAGAGCAATTTTCTGGATTTTCTTTCTGGCCTGCAGTGATCTTTCTGTATCAGCTTACCTAAGGCTAAAGGTGCTCATGACACCAGTACTGTGTATACTTTTCTGTCCCTTGTGCTAGGAAAGACTGACATTCAAATGATCCAGAAAATATATACTTATCTTTTCTTTAAAACTATCAATAAGATATTTCCAGTAGCTATTACTGACAGTAAATTTTGTCAAAAGTTTAACCCAGATACAGTTTTATGCTGTGTTTTATCCCATCCCTACCATTCTTATTTAGAATGGAGAATGTTGTTCTTTATGCTTGTGAAACCTGTGCCTAGGGTTCAAGGGAAAGGGCAGATGGTGGGTGGGAAAGGAGCTGACCTACGAGCTTACCCGTTCCCGGTCCAATTTCTTCTTAACCTTCATGAGTCCCAAGACAGGATCCATGGCAAATTCATTGTCTCGATCTCCACTCACAATGGAAAAGTGGATTTGTCCATTAGGCTGGCTATCTATGTCTTCTGCGATTAGCTTCATGGAAAACAAGCAAAACAAACATAAGATTTGACTCCAGAGAGAAAAAAGGTTATTATTAGACTTTCAAAACTGTGCTCACCAATGCCAGCAATCAGCCTGAAGTGGAAGGGATGATGTATCAATGCCGGAACCCCATTATATTTTTTCTTAATTTTCATCTGCTTACAGCCTGAAGCTTATTAGGCTCAGTTTTTCTCACATCTTAAGACAGGGAGAATGGAATCCAAAGCAAATTGATGTAAAGGGTTCTATGATTCCTTCTCAGTTCTGCAAACAGTGCCCTCTCTCTCTCTCTCTCTCTCTCTCTCTCTCTCTCTCTCTCTCTCTCTTTTCTTTCTTTCTCGTACTTGGTACAGGGTCTCACTCTGCAGTTCAGATTCATAGTGATCCTCCTGCTTTCTGCCTCCCAGTGCTGAGATTACTGGCCTATTCTATGAAGCCTGGTCTTGGTGGACAGCTCAGCATGTCCAGCAGTGGAGCCAGCAAGGCATGTGGTGTCAGGGATCAAATCCTGGTCCCTGAGCTTGCCTAAGCAGGCGATTAGTCTGCTGACCTATCTTGCTGGCCCTAATGTTCTCTATCTCTGAGTTGGACGTTCTCGAAGCAATGCATGGATCTCCACATAAGGAATGCCAAGAAAGCTCCCCTTTATCACACATCAAATGTGACTGCTAATCCACACTGGTAAGGATGGGATTTTCTGACAGGGACAGAGTCTTGCACTACTTGGGTGGCTCAGTGGGCCTAGGAAGTCTGTCTATGATAGATAAAGAGTAAACTGTCGTCCAGAAGTGGGCTAAAGACACTCATAACCTGACACTATGGGAACTAGAGAAGAGATGGGTGGGTGGGTAGAGGCATGGATGCATGGATGGTGGGTGGATGGATGAATGGATGGACAGATGGATGGATGCATGCATGCATGGATGGGTGAATGGATGCACAGATGGATGGGTGGGTGGATAGATAAGACTTGTCCAATTTCAGAGTCTGTAAGGATGGCAAGCAAACTCAGTGTTTCTAAAATGTAATTTGTAGCCTAAGGGAATCTAAGTTCTCAGAATAATTGGCTTATTTTTCTAATTCTAAGTATTACTTTTTAAAGTATTCTTCACAAAAGGGTTCCTCTAAGACTGGGCAGTCAATCTCAGACATACTTACGTTTATAGCTGCGCTACTCTGTGTGTGAGGGGATGAGAATTTTACTCTATCTCTAGTCACCTAACAATTTTTATATCATAAAATGACAAGTTAGAATTCATATAGTTATGAAACACAAAATGATGTCATAATTTATTAAAAACATGGAGAAAAATTAAGTGAGTGAATTGCATATCTATGACTTCAACTGCTTATTATTATTGTGTTGAATTTGAAATATATAAGTATTTATTCACCACATTATACAGTAGATACCAAAAGAAATGACTAAAAGGTCATTAATACCCAATAACAACACCCAAATTTACAAATGAGTAAAACCATTATTAAATTTTGACATCTTGGACTATCTTGGTTTATTGAAAAGTACACACTTGTGGTTGAAAATAGATTACTAGTCATTTGTGTCTTTACATAAATTAATCTCTCCGGTCCTTTCTAATACACAACTGCAGATGTGTCACTGAAAGATGCAGATCTGACAAGAATTCCTGGAAACACAAAGAGAGCACTGTGAAGTCCCATACAAACTTTGCTAACATCTTCACTTTAGGTAGTCTGAGCCATCAAGACACCCCTTGGCACCTACCAAAATGACAGCGTCCCCCACCAGGGCATCTTCACTGATGACAGCACTGTAGATGTCTTGGCTGAACCTGGGAGGGTTGTCATTCACATCTGTGAGGTTGATGCTGACGGTGGCTGCAGTGCTGAGAGCTGGGGTTCCCCCATCTTTAGCTTCCACAACCAGGTAAAATCTTTTGCATGACTCATAGTCCAGGGCTTCAGAGACAGAAATACCCCCTTGGGATAAAAATAGGAAACTTTAGATTTTACTAGGGAAAAAAAAAATTGATCATTTGTTCCATAAATGTGGTATTATTTGTAATATCATTTTCAGCCAGAAATATTAAATATTCAGGATTTTACTTAATGTCTGCTTGGAAGTATTCCAGAAGTCTGACTAATGCTGTCAGTTAATGCTCAGCATACATCAAACACAATACCGAAGAAGAAAAACTTGTGTAAGTTTCTGTAACAGTTTTTGAATATCTCTGACATAGCATGAAAGTCTCTGCTCTTACATCTCGGGAATGGGGACAATGACCAGCATTTATGATGTCTCTCCTGATTTCCCAACTCAAGAAGACTAAGAAGGAGTTAAAATGTGTGGACATGAATGTTGTCACCCTGCACCTTGTCGCCCTGTAGACTTAGGCTGAATTTACTTAGCCAAGTAGATTCTTTACCAGTTTTATGCATGTACATAAAACTACTGTGGTCCAAAGAAGGCAGAGATCTCTGGAAGCCTCAGGTATAAGTGACATAAGAAAACAACAACAACAAGCTACCTGGGAATCAGACAATGCAGTGGCCAAATATTCAGCTTGAGTTCTCTATCCATACTTACAGAACACAGATGGTAATGCCATGTCACAGAAGTATTAGAATCAAGTAAATAAAATAAGAAAAAGCAGCCAGTTGGGTACCATCTCTAGGAAGGGCTCTATGAATGCCACATTCCTCTTTTCCCAGCCCTCCCTGGTGGGGGGACCCAGTCCTACATTCTGAAGTTCATCACTGGTCTTTGCACAGCTGCAGAACAGTGCTCAAGGGCATTTGCTGTCCTCTCAAATGCAAATGATCAGTAGATCTGGTAAGAAGGTCACACCCATACCCAAAACAGACACTTGTCTACCTGCTAAGATCACCAATAGGCAACTACCATTTCAGATGAGAAACAAACCATATCAATAACAAGAGCTTCTCTCTCCTCATAATTGTTTCCTTACCACCCCAGTGCTTTATTTTGCACCCTCATCTAGCCAGTGCCAAATTTAAGTAGTACTTTACTATTTCTCCACAGTATTTATATATAATGGCTATGACTAGATAGGCAAACGCTAACATATTTAACTGAAAGAAACCCCAATACATTTTAATTTGAAGTAATGATCTTAATAAACAGAGATGCTGCTGGGAAAAGCTGCAGATGCAGTTACTCCATCAATGATCCTACCTAATAATTAAGGGTGAGGACAGTGTCTCCTGAATTTTTCATCTCCATGGTTAGGTGTGTTATCTTATATCAAGGTTAGAACCAGCACTGCAGAGTCAGGAAAATCTGAATTCAAATCCTGAATACTCACTGACAATGGGGACAATTAACCTCCCAGTTCGAAAGCGTGAGGACTATCTAAAGATTTAATAGGAAGTTAGCATGTTTTCCATGTTAGATAAACATTGTTAATTATGAAAACTTCTTTGTAGTTACTGACTACTCAAAGGAGAATGGAGCTTCTTTCCTTGTCACCTTGTTAAACAGGTACATAGGACTTGAGTGATGAGGGACATAGGTTCTTAGGGGGGAATACAAAAGACTTCTTATCTGAAAAATGGGAACTGCTTTGACTATGGGGGAATCAGTAAACAAATGAAAATATACATGAAAGGGCTTTTAAATAAAAATTCAAACAGTAGGAAAATAAAAAATGAACATGTTTAGTTTCCAAAGGACAGCCAAACATCTTTCTTGCAATACTTTATTTACCCAAATTGCTTCTATGATTACTCACTGATAAAGACCAACAACAGCTCTCTTCTTGTTCTTTTGACTTTTATGCAGCTTTTCCCCAGATGACACTACGCACTCCCCCCAGAGTCTGAAAAGTGTGCAGCTAGACATGATGGCATTGTGACTAATGAGAGTGAGCACCGTTTCCAAACAACTGGGCTGCTTGTCTACTTGGGGTGCTGGTTTGGGGAGGCCTACCAGTCACCATGCAGAGTACAATCAATGTCTGTCTTGGCCAGTGCCCAGACAGCAGCAGTGCAGGGGGAGACAACGGCCAGGGGAGCCTCAGTCCCTGCAGCCTTTTTTCCCCAATACATGCAATATGGTCCGCTGAGTGCGTGGGATAGAACAAAAGAGAGCCACAAACAAATGCTTTTGCTTGGAACATGAACACTACTTTATCCCTACACCAAGGAAGCACATGTGTTCCCCAGCTCCTTTGGAAGTCAACTTGAGAGTCACATTGGTCCATTACTAGAAGCTTGACATTTAGTGGAAAGCAGTGTGCCGGGCGTATGCTGGGTCTGTGTGCATTTCCCGCCATCACAATGTTTGCTTCTTCTGTGAAGGACGGAGAAAGAAAAAGAGCCTACCAAGGACAGTGGCTTGAGTGTTGAGAGGAGAGAGGCAGGATACAGTGGAGCCTTGAATGTGAGTAGATTCCTATTACCTACCTGTCTTTGGATTGATCCTAAATTTTCCCTGTTCATTTCCAGACCGGATAAGATATGAGATCTCAGCATTTGTACCAATATCTTTACTGGTAGCAAAGACAGCTAGAACTTGGGTGCCAGGAGAGGTGTCCTCAGGCACTGTCACCAGGTAGTCCCTCCTCTCAAACACAGGTGGGTTATCATTAATGTCCAGAACAGTGATAGTGATGGTGGCAGTAGAGGACAGGGATTGCCCAGGACTCTGGTCAGTGGCTCGCACACTGATGTTATAGGAAGACTGCTGTTCTCGGTCCAGCAGCTGCTCCAAGATGATGATTCCGGAAGAGCTGTCGATGGAGAAGAAGCCATTGGCTGAGGACACCAAAGAGTACACCACATTCCTGTTGACACCTGTGGTAGACAAGGCAAGATCATGAGTGGCCAGGAACATGGTCAGGAGCTCTGTGCTAAAATATTACAGCTTCCTTCACTCTTGCAGGGTCACCAGAGAAAAATGGTCACTACAGAAACAGAGGCTGTCTCACACAAATGTAAAACTCAGTTTGTAAAAAAAATATGCAATTCAATGAAAAGCTATAGAAACTGGAAAAATACTGGCAGCAAATATCAGAATTAATTGAGTTTTCTTAATATATAGCCTCACCCCAGATCCTTAAGAAAAATTCTAAGATGCTTAATAACTACATGGGTATCTTATATGTTTTATCTTTTATAATGAGCTTTTAGTCATTATAATTTGTAAGAATGGAAATATTACAGTTTTGTGCATAGAAAAGTGGTAGCACTACTGTGACTACACGTGTTCTTAATGAAGACAGTCACCAGTCAGAGGGCCCTGGCTATGCCAGCCATCTGAAAACACCTCTTGTGAATCACAGAACCCTTGAATATAAGTTGAGGACAAATTATGTTTTCTTTCTATTATAACACCTCACCAAGAAGGTAGTCATTTACTAATAAGAGGAGTTAAACATTTTTCCCCAATACACAATTTTCCTTAAGTCTAAATTCCCAGCAAACCAATACAATCACATATCTGAAGGGATGACATGAATCTCATTACGTGGCTTTAAGCAAAAGGTCAACATGGAGATCTTGCTCTTGGTTCTGTTCCAGAGAGTCCATTTTTTTCCCAAAGTGTCATCATTTCCTTTTTTATTTTTTTTTCTTTCTGAACAACCTTACCCAGTGATACATAAATGTCAGCCCCTGATTTTATTTGTGCTAGGGTTGAAAATAAGAGGGTTTTTTCTCTTGCCATCCTATGAAGTAAAGCTCCTCAGCAGAGCTTTTAGGGTGCTTTCTGGGTACTTGTGGAGTGGCACAAGATTAAATTCTCTGACATAAGTTCTTAGACTGAAAACATGATGGCTGTGGTGGTGACTGAGCTTGCACCTGGACCCTAATAGCCCTTTCTGTGTCAGGAGAGCATGCACTTTGCAAGGTGTCTTGCCTGATTTGGTCCTCTTGGGACACTGTTAAAGTCATGAAGGTGCATTTATGGAAATACAGTAGTACTTGACATAAATACATGACACAGGTTTTCAAATTACATATATTCCGTACAGATTTGAACTCCAGCCCAATACATGCTAGACTGTTTTTGCCAGTGAGAAGAGCAGCCTGGAGAGTTGGAATGCCTATAGGATCTTTTATCTGCCTGAGTTTTGACAACTCTAAGGCCCATTTCACTGATGCATTAACTAAGGGTTGAGGAACTTGTCTGCAACCACCAGCAAGCAATTTTAGACATGGCCAAGAGACACCAAACAAAGTCCTCTTTCCCTTAGGTTTTTTGCTCAGTCCCCTTGGGGGGGGTCTTTAGGGTATCTGCGCCTGGACAGTTAACTTCCTCAGTCCTAAATACCATTTTGTGAGGTAATTTCAGACTCACTGTTCTGAAACTGTTGCGCTAGGAGAGCTAAGAAGTTGGATTGTAGCCTTGGACCTTGTGGTGCTCCAGAGGCAGGCACATTCAGTGGCTGCTTAGGTTTGCTTCACTGGGACAGATAGCTGCCATCTAATTAAAAACATGACCTAGGTCCCAGGTCTACAGCTTTCTCTCTCAGTCTTATTCAGGAGCTCTTGGCAAGGCTCAGATCCCTGAAGGAAGGGATACCCTGCTCTGCAAGCTCCCTGCTCAGCAGGGTACCGCTGTTGTTGGGGCACTGAGTTTACAACACTGACCTTAATCAGTCACACAAAGACCATAGCTCCCCTCTGGGCAGATTCTGTTCATTTAAACTTGGTTGGCAACAGTTTTTCCACTTCACCCCAGCAGAAAACCCTGCTCCCTTCCAAGTCACTGGCCCACATCCCATCGTCTAGCCCTGCTTCCTACACTGTCCTTGGCATTGACAGGAGGAAGAACTGGGAGATTTACTGTTCCCCAACCAGAGTGAGATGAAAGCAAGACTGGAACAGTAGGGTAGATGACATCACTTATGATAGATGACATCACTTATGAATTGCTGGTTCTCAAGAAAATGCAAGACAAACAGAACATATTAAAGCATATATTAAACACAGAAACAACTTCAATGATTTCAACAATTTTTAGATATAATATCAGACATACAAAGGCAAATTCAGTGGCAATACTTCTGGCGAGGCTTCCCAGGTAACACAGCACTGCTTCTGCTAAAGGAATGCAGTTCCTATCATTAAAGTGGAAACTTTCTAGCCAAAGAGGTTTGATAAAGGCCATCCTTCAAGTCGCTATCCTTTTGCTACATAACCAGCAGCAGACATGAGCCCTTGCTGAACACTTGCTTGCTAATTGGCCTAATGCTCAGCTGCATGTCACAATGTGTTAGATTAGAGTATAACATTAATCCATCACTTTGTGTCTGTGTGTTTTAAGTATGTAATTCTCCTCTCCAATTTGAGTCTAATTTAATGAGTGAGAATGGAGCTACTTAGCTTCTTAAAATGCTGAAATTCTGGGCTACCAAGAGAAGTCTGACTTTCATTATAAGTGAAGTTTATGCACATTAACTGTGGCAAATGGAGCAGGCAGCTCTTCAGAGAATTAAAATCAAGTAAAAAGAGAATGATTAAAATCCATATTTGTTCAAAGGAAGTAATCGTGGCATTTTGTAGAGTGGGATTGGGGGAGAAAAGTAGCACATGGAAATTTCTGGTAGGGAAGGCTGTGAAATCCTGCTGTGAGAGGCAAACATATCTACACTTTTTCCCTTGGAAGGTTTCTAAATGGAGACAATGTTTCTCCCACGGTGGCTAAATGTAAGAATGGACATTTAGATGTAGGACTATTTATAATAAAAGTCAATGTTTAAAGTGAAAGGCAGAAGACCTTGCTTTGAATGCATGCACTGAACAACTCATACATACAAATTTGGAAGCCACTTGACTCCACTGCATTGTTAGATTGGGAGATAGCTACCAGGTAAGGTGATATCTGAGATTATCTTCCAGCATTATGATTCACTTTCAAGTTCAACAAATATAGCCCAACTCATTTCTGTTTCCAGTGAGCCTCTCTCACCCTCCCACTGCTCATCAAGTTGTTGGACTTGAGCCTATTGGGGGCCAGAATTAACACAGCAAAAGTCCACATTAAGCTAGATGATGAGTTATTGGAATCAGCTGGGTAAGAAGAAACTTAACACAGTGATTCATACCATTCAGCTTATTGTTCAGGACCCACTCATAGGGTTTATACTTATACAAAGTTTTATGCTATAGTAAGAAGTAATCCCCAGTGCTAGGGTAACTCCTGTGTCTGTCTAAGTAGGTGCTGTAGTCTGCTGAGCTATTGGGCGAGCCTTTAATAACTTGTTTGTGAGCCACCATTTTCTCCTGTCTTTTAAAATCAGCATTCTAAATACCACATACGCGTTTAGTGGCACCATCTTTATGACCACACTTGGTGATTAAGTCACACTTTTATTTAAACAGAAGGATTACCCTTCAAAGAAAAATGATAAACAAGGGGTTCTTGAGTATGTCACTGCATTTCTTTGGAACAGCCTTATCCTTAGGACAGTAGCGTTTCTTTTAAAAGTAGATGATTTTTCTAACAAGGCCCAAGCAAAGTTCCTTCAATTTAATAAGGATGGGCCAAGAACCATTTGTTTGCTCAAGTACTGTTGGACGGAACTAGAAGTTGGGGAGGCTGAAGACATCATCTCTGACCCCAGAGTTCAGTAGAGGAATTACTTAAATTAGATAGTTCACAGTGCATCCCTTCCTTACCAGCTTTACTAAAACTCTGGATCTAGGCCTTTCCCAGCTGGTCAAAACGTCACTGCTGTGGCTTGCTTATTCCCACCAAAACCCCTGCTGAAATTTAATTCCCATTGTAAGACGTTAGGAAGCAGGCCTTCTGGGAGGTTAGTGAGTCATGAGAACTCTGCCCGCATGAATAGATTAATCCATTTGTGGACTAATGAATTAATAGTTAACGAATTATCTAAAAAGTAGATCTACTATAAAAACCAGTTTGTCTCTGCCTCTTGTGTGTACGCTTCTTGCCACATGGTGCTCTACCCTGCTTGGTGAGTGGAGAGCCCCCACCCACAGGAAGACCTGCAGCAATGTAGTTCTGGACGTTCTGTGTGCTTTTTACACTCTCCTCTGGAAAAGCTTTCACACTGAATTTCTCCAGTTACTTCCTCTCCTGTGTTCTTTAGTATAAAATTTGTGCACTATCATTAGTTATATTTGTGTCCTCTCTCCCACTGGACTGATGCATTTATGTGATGCATTTTTGAGTCTCAGTATTGAGCATAGACTCTGGCACACAGAAAGCAGTGGATGTTGAATGCACATGAAACAATCAGTTGACCAAAGCAAGTATAAAATCAGCTCTGTGCTACATATATGTGCCTACTGCAAATGCATGTTTTAAGGGACCTCCAAAGGATGAAGAAACAAAAATATTTAATATTAAAATTGTGCATGTAAACACATGTAGATATTCCACATTATTACTAAACAGATGTTTAACAACTAGTAACTACTCAATCATTGTATAAGGAGAACCAGTTGAATAAATTACAGCCTATTTATATCATGTACATATAATGCTATGTATGTACATGCTAGTCACAACATGATTGTGCCTCCATGCAAAATTAAGATTCAAGCCTACTTCAAAAGTACACACTCCAGCTATCCCCCTACTGGAAATTTTTCCAGAAGAAGTGAAAACAACATATCATAGAGTTATCTGTGCACCTATGTTCACAGAAGCACAATTTGTGATTGCCAAATCTTGGAAACAACCAAAATGCCCACCATCCGAATGGTTGAAAAGGATGTGGTATTTTCATAAAATGGAATACTACTCAGCTATAAGGAATGATAAGCTAGAAGACTTCATATATAAATGCATGTGTCTTGAACATATATTCATTAGTGAAATAAACTAGATCTACATATGCAAATATCATATAGTCCCCCTAGTATAAGGACACAAAAATAAATAAATAAATAAATAAATAAATAAATAAATAAATAAATTTTGGGTGGTACCAGAAATCAATCTCAGGACCTTGCATTTTCTGCATCCTCAACCCCTATAATTATTTTTTAGAAGACTGACTTAATACAAAATGCATTTGGAAGAGTTAAAAAAAAACTAAGGTTTATTGAAAGTGTTAATGTTTAATTGTTTGACCAAACTTACATATCTATATCTATTAATCTAAACAGATTTGATGATGAAAATATGTAATACAACTATTGTTAAATTTTTCTTGTTTTGGAAACTCTTACTTGTTACTGTTTTCTTATCTTTGTTTCTGCTATTTTTACTCTTTAATAAAATCTAATAAGATTTTAAAAAAATAAAAAAACTACACACACACACATACACATGCATGCACGCAAGCATGCACGCGTGCATGCGCATGTGCAGAGCATTAAGTCAATTTGGTACCAGGGGAGTGGAGTTGTTGCTGTGATTATACCTGACGATGTGGATTACAAGCTTTTGAGAATGGCTTATGGCAAGAGATAAGAAAGGTTTGGAGATGTCACCTACTAGCAAAGAGAAGGAATGCCTTTGGCTCTTCTGAGAGATTCTGGTCATAGCTTAGAAGACCAAACTGCTGATAGAAAGCCTGCATGTAAAGATCAGGCTGTTGCCAGCGAGATAGCTCAGAGGTCTAAAGCACCTGCCTAGGAAAACACACAGAGACTGAGGTTCAATCTTCAACACCATGTGCCATGCCAGCCCCTCTCCCAGGGTGGGTTGAACTGGCCACAATAACTAACTAACTAACTAGCTAACTAACTAACTAACTAACTAACTAACTAACTAACTAACCAAGAGGCCAGGCTGGGGAAGTTTCTGCTGGGAAGAAGGACTGCACTGGTTGTTAGACTGTAAATGATTTGTGTTACAGCTTGTTGGAAAGTTTGTCTGCATTTTGCTCCTGCCCAGACACTGCCTGAGACTGAGACTGAGATTAAGTGTAGTGGACTAGTTAATCTTGCAAAAGAAATGTCACGGCAGTTGAATGTTGAGGCAGTGGCATGGCTTTAGTTGAAGGCTTTTAATCAGATATATGTTGAGAATCAAGAGCAAAGAGCCCAGCAGGATGATTTAAAATGTGAGTTTGGCCAGAAAGGAAGCACCAGGAAGGCTGTGAACTGCAAAGATATAGTCCATGTGTATTTCTGTGTAGGATGTTTGGGCTGGGCTGCTACCTAACAGTCTTGCCTAAAAGAAGTGTGTTCAACATGTCTCATCCCACATATGTCATTTTTCAGAAGGAAAAACGTATAGCTATGGTTAGTGGAGAGGGCCAGTCAAGGGTTCACATTTTTCTTTCTTTTCTTTTCTTTTTTTCTTTTCTTTTTTCTTTTCTCTCTCTCTCTCTCTACTTTATTTTTCTTCTCCTTCTTCTTCTTTTCCTCCTTCTCTTTCTCCTCCTTCCTTTTGTTGTTGTTACTGGCAATTGAACGCAGGATCTTGCACTTGCCAGGCAGATGCTTATGCCACTGAGCTATCTCCAGGACCCT
>PVKN010012776.1:0-20459 GCA_004027915.1 Capromys pilorides
TTTTTATATATTTGAAATGCAGCATTAGGGTATTCATTTGTTCCCATTCTGTTTTTTGTAATGTGGACTTAACAACTGTAAATTTTCTTCTAAGAACTGCTTCCATTGTGCCCCATAAATTCCAATAAGTTGTGCTTGAATTTTCATTTAATTGTAGATATTGTTTAATTTCTTCTTTAATTTCATGTATCATCTATAGTTTGATGAAGAAGGTGCTCTTAAATTTCCAAGTTTTAATTTGACTTTTATGATTACTTTTCTCTATTATTTCTAGTTTCTTTGCACTGTCATCAAAAATATGCATTGGATAATTTCTAACTTTTTTTGCTTATACTTAAACATGACCTATGGAATAGTATGTGGTCTATTTCATAAAATGTCCTAAGCACAGCTGAAAGGAAATGTGTATTACAATGTGATTGTGTGGCACACTCTGTATATGTCCACTAAGTCCATTTGTTCCAACTTCTGCTTCAATTCTGCTACTTCATGCTAATTTTTGTCTGCTTAATCTATCTTTTTGCAATAAGGGGATGTTAAGGTCTCCTGTTAAGTTTGAAGTATTGGATATTAGAATTTTCATGTGCATTAAGATTTATCTTCTACACTTGGGTGCTCCTGCGTTTGGTGCACACAAATTTATGAGTGTTACCTTTCAAGCTTGAATTTTTCCCCTAAGCAGTATGTAACGGCTTTCTTTACTTCATTTGATCATTCTTGGTTTGAAGTTGAGACTGTCTGAAAACATGATTGATACCATAACTTTTTTCTGAAGTGCAGGGGCATGTAGTATCACTTCCTATCCTTTGATTTTTAGCATATGAATATTTTTAAGAGTGAAGTATGTCTCTTGTATACAGCATATTGTTGGATTTTGCTTCTTAATCCTCTGTGCCAGTCTAATTCTTTAAATCAATGAATTAAGTCCACTTACAGTGATGATTATCATTGAGATGCATTGATTTAAGTTTGTCACATTGTTTTCATGTTGTTGGTTCCTTATATCTATCCTGTGTTTAATAGTTTTCTTTGCTTGGTGGGTTCTTTCCATTCTCATTCATGGAGTTGTGGTCATTTTGGTCCCTCTCCAGAATATCCTTTAGTAGTTGGTGTAGGGTTGGCTTTGTCATCATGAAATTCTTTAGTTGTTCTTTGTCATGGAAGTATTTCACTTCTCCATTAAATTTGAAAAAGAGTTTTTTAGGGTAGATCGATCTAGGTTGGATTTGTTTTCATGGAGGATTGCAAGTACTTTACTGCATGCTCTTCTTGACTTCATGATTTGCCAAAGAGAAATCCACCGTTATTACAATGGGTGTTCCCTTAAAGGTGATCCATTTCTTTTCTCTAGTGGCTTTTATTATATTTTTCTTGTGCTGGATCTCTGGGATTTTGAGTATTATGTGTCTGGGTATAGTTGATACTATTTGGGGTTCTATATGCCTCTTACCTGAATGTCAGATTGTTTCCCCATGTTTGGGGAGCTTTCTGCTATTACTTCTATCCACATTCTTTTTATATCTTCGTATTGATTCCTTCCTTCTCATTGATGTCTATTAGTCTTATGTTGTTTATCTTTGCATCATCTTGCAGATGTTAAATTACTTTTTCCTGCATCCTAGTTGTTTTTAAGAAATCTTTTCTTACTCTTTCACTAGTTGCAACATTATCTTCAAGGTTGGAAACTCTGTCTTTACTTTCAATCAAATGGTTTTGCCAGCTTGCGATTGAGGTTTTAATTTCCTGTGTATCTCTTTGAATCTGCTTCATGCATTCTCTTTCTTTCCTATATTGTTTATTGAAGGTTTCCTTCACTTTTCTATTCTCCTCTTTTTCTTTTACCAGTGTCTTTAGAAATGCTTAGTAGTTTTTTCATTGTAGCTATGATTCACTTTTTTACCTGTGAGACTCTCCCTTATCTGATTTTTGTCTATACTCTTCTGCAGTTGTTTCTTTAATTCAGTTGCTATTATTTCAGAGATTTCAGGTGTATGACTTCCAATTTCTTCTATGCTGATGTCTCCTGGGTTTGTTCTGGTTGGACTTGGAACCTAAGAATGCATTTTGCTCCTTCTTGTTGTCATTTTCTATTTCAGAAAGAGCTTGTTATTTTTATTTCTGTGATACCTTTATCTGAAAGACTGATGGCAGGTAGCTGTATTACTGGTGTCAGACCCTCTCTGTAAAGAGTCTGCTGTTTTGGTATTTCTCCTCTCTCAGATATTCTTGTTTTGTGTGTGCCCCAAGATTTGCCTTCTCTGTTGATTGAGAGTGAGGTATTGGTTTCCATTTGGCACTGTCTTTTGTCCTTCAGTGTAGGGCTTTGGTTAAGTTATTACCCAAGCATTTTCCAATATTAATACCCAAGAGAAAACATGTGGTTAAGACAGATATGGTTTTCTAGTTACAGCAGTAGAATTAGCATTACTAATAATAGCTAACGAAATTTAGAAATTGACAAACTTTTGTAATTAAAGGTTTTGTACTTTAGACCATAGGAGCAAACATTGTAGCTGTATAAACCAAAGAGATCTTAAATTTGAAATTTATATTTAAATTAATTCCCCTGAGTTCTATCTGGGCACTTTCCCTTTATACACCTAGAGTCTTCCCGACAGACTCACTCATCCCAGTTACCTGTTGCCACCTCTATGTCCAGAGAATTCATCCGTAGTTCTGGGCCTTGGTCTGGGCTCGGCTGGGCCCACCAGTGAGGAATAGGCCAGCTGCCCTGGCGGCTTCTGGCTGCTTGGTTCCCTCCCATTAGACCCAACAAGATGGAATCTCTTTTATTATATTTGGTAGAAATGGTTTGGTGGTTAAATTTTCTCCAGTTGGTCTTTGTCATGGAAGTATGCTAATCTTTTTTATTATTATTCTGAAGTTGTTATTGCAGGATTCATCAGTTTGGATATGAGATTATTTTCTTTTTGGTCTTGGAAGACTGCCCTCCACACCCTGCTGGACTTAAGCATATCTGTTAAGAACTTCTCTGTGATGCTGATGCTCTTTAAAGAGGCGACAAAGTTATAATGCCTTAGTTATGCTTCTTTTACTGGTATACCAAAAGACCCAACACTGAAAATTAAGAAACAAAAGGTTTATTTAGCTCACAGTTAGTGGAGGTTTCATTCCACGCTCAGCTTGTTCCCAGGCAGAGTGTGACTTGGCACAGAGTAGCAGTAGCAAAAAAAGGCAAAGAGCAACAGCCTGGGCAAGAGCTCAGCCAGTTACCATGCCCCTCTCCTCTCTTCACATTGTAATGCTGATTTTCTAACCCAACTCAGGGATGTAGCCCTCACAATCCCAGCATTGGATCAATAATCAGTCACAAACTCCAGATGGTGCCCCACGACTGCATGAAGCTTTTTCATGGACAAGTACACACAAACCATAATATATGGTAAAGGTGGCAGGAAAAGACCCAGTCCAATCTACTGTGCTAGTGACCTTATGTAAAAAGGATATTTGGGCACACAGGAAGACCAGGAATCCACATGACCAGAGGAGATCCCTGGCCCAAGGCAGTGAGGAGGTGACACTTGGGAAGCCATGGGCTGATGACCCCAAGGAGCAGGAACAGCAGCTGTGTTAATGGTGATCTTGTGACCTCCAAACCTGAAAAAAATAAATTTCTGTTATTACTTGAAAATCCTTTTGGCCAGGCAAGCCAGGAAAAATGGGGAAGAGCAGAAATCATGACAGCACAGTCACAGGGTCCGATGGTGGAATGTCACGTGTATGTGACATATTCTGCATCTTTGCCCTGCTAAGAAGGGATTCTGCATGAACAGTGCTCCCTAAGCTGCCCACAAGACTTACATCTGTATTCCTTGTCTCAGTAAAACAAAGCAAAATAAAGCTAAGTGGGACTCAACAAATCATAACCAAGAAAAACAATGGATCTGTCTTGAACCTCTTCCCCTAACTGATAGATTTCAGCTTGACTCTTCTGTGACTTGTTTTGTTTGTGGCTGGTGAGCTTATACATGGTATTTTTCTTTCATGACACAGCAGGCTCTTTCACACACTGTGGACATTGTGAGAGACGAGGAAAAGACCTTAAGCTGGGTGACATTTTTTCAGGATCACTTGTTGTTCTCAAAGACTGTGAAGGTAAGGGCATGTTTGGCTTCCCAGGAAGTTCTGTTTCTGCAACTGCCTACACCTCCAGAGCTGGTCTTCCAGGCACTCCCTTCTGTGTCTTCTATCTCTCCTTTTCTGGCTTCCTGAAGGATGAGCACAGGCCACCTGTTCAGGGCCACTCATCTCTACGTTGACTTCTCATATGGAACCTGCAGATATTAGAGCCACACATGTCAATCAATAGAGGCATTTTCAGGGGCAATGCCACTACTCCTTTGCTCCTCACAAAGCCCACATGTGCAGCTGGAGCAGCTCATTGTAGAAATTACTAGAACTGTCCACTGCTGATATATTCTCCCTTCAGCTTGCATCCAAACATATGCCAAGGAGAAGAGAGAAAACTTAGCCAGCCACCAAGTCTGTAACATGAAGGCAACAATTTTTATTGTGCAGGAGGTCTCTTCATTCCTGCAGAGCAGACCTGTGCATCTATGTGCTTACTGGAGAAGCCAGAAAATCATGGGCCCCTCTCCTTAGGATTTCAAGGAACATGGCTCTGCCTACCACCCTCTAACCAGACTTTCCTCAAAATTGCACCCATGCTGTTCCTGACTGAACAATCACTCAAGACCTATATACAGTTCTGAAATTAGGAGGGGTAGCTGCTTCAACTCACTAATGTAAATTGTCCTTTAGGGTAATGAAGGTATTTCCTTGGATTTAAGAAATTGAACAGCATGAGAATAGAGACCAAACAATCCTTCTTCCCAAGAAAACCCTGCTGGAAACACACAAAGCGTAACTCCATATTGGAATAAAAAATGGAACACAATGAGTAGAACACATAACCAATTCCTATATGGAAGACTAGATAAAGGATTTCTCCTAAAAGGCTTGAGGGAAAAGCCAAATATAAGATTAAGAGTCAGCACCTGAAGATGGAATCAGAATATAGAATATCAGAAGTAGGGTTAGGAGAGTGAGGAGCATGACTTGTGAAAATCAAGTTGGGAAAATCCCCTCTAATGAAGACTAATTCAAAGATACATCCTAGAATCTGTCAGTAAAACCAAATGTGAATGCAGGATGCCTCAGGCTTTCCCAGGAGTAGTAGACCACCTTATTCAGTGGTGGTGATTGACAAGATTTGCAAAAACAATAGGCATAAACAGTCATACTGAACATGCTGCCAAAGGGAGAGAACCTAGATGTAGACTTAAAGTGACAAACACAGTGATCCGAATAGTCTCCACACATATCATAATGCTGAGGAAACACCATAGATTATCTGTGGACATTTTCACCTTCATAACTAACAAAAATATTACCTAAGAACCGCATGTGCTAGAAATTTGTGGCTGACACACCAAAGGTTTCCTGAGTAGAGCCAGTTTCACAGAAACTGGACAACCTTTCTGAGTTTGAGCAGGTTGAGGTTCACATTCATTCCCACATGTCCACATGTGTTTCTCCTAACCACTTATTTCTGGAGGTGAGCTGGCATGACCTGTACACCAACCACAACTTCAGTGAAATACATAAATAGGGGAAATACATCCCAAGTAATGAAGTTTCTCGTACAAGTATGGTGAGAGATGTAGACCAAGTTCCATTTGGGTGATGGGATCATTGCTGACCCATATGTAAATCTGTGTGTTAACATTAAATTCTCAAGACACAGTGCCAAGTACAAGACAACATGACACCACTGGCCCCTAGACAGAAGCTCAAGCAGTAGTGGAACTTCATTCCTAATATCTGTGCTTAAAGTTTAGACAAAGTTCTTGCAATCCTGTGGTTCAAGTCCCATGGTGCAACTCTTAGAAATAAGACAATGACAACCTCATCCCCATGCATCCTGCTGGGCTTCAGTCCCAAATGGAAGTAAGGTATGACTGCCATCCTGGTTTTTACTTTTGAGGTCACACAGCGTGGAGGTGGAGGTGAAGGTGCCATTGTTTGGATCCTTGTTATAAAGGAAACTGCCCTGCTTTCCCAGCGCAGACTCAGGAGCAGCTCCAGAGCCTCCTGCAAGTTGCTGGTAGTCCTGCTGACAGTGGCCCTACTGGCCTTGAGCTCAGTTCAGAGCTCAGCTCAGAGCTCAAGAACAGGTATGAGAAATGGGGTCCAGGCGGAGGTGTCACTCTGCTTGGGGCTCAGAAAACCACACTACAGAGGTGGTGAGAGTTCATTAAAGGGAGAATCCAATGAAAGGAAAGACAACTATGGAGGTCTTATGGCAAGGGTATGATGATTTAAGTCTGTGTTCCATATCAGGACATTGTAATTTTATTTATGATAATATCAGGGTCAATATAGATGTGTTTAATTTTTGAACAGCAAAAAGAATAGTTTTGTGTTTGCAGATAAATGTTTCTGTGCTGTGAAGCATGGGTGGAACAATGGCAGACTGATACTGGGAAGCTCAGTGGTGGAGAGATGTCCAAGATCTGGGTGGGTGGAGCAGGCTTTCTACTCAGGCAATTAGGACACACCGCAGAGATACATCACAGATGTAAGAGTCGCTTGGAAGAGCCTTAATTGGAGAGCAAATTTAGTGTTGTTCTAGGGACACAGAAACATAACAAATCATGTTTCTCTGAACCATACTCGACATTTGTATATATTTTGAGGAGCTGTGTCACTTGATTCACAAATGCTTACATACTGGTTTCCCTTCATCTAAAGGATATTGAGGTAAGCAAATGATTTAAGGAAGGAAACAGTAAATCAACCAGAAACGTGATACTGAAATAATTATACTACTTGAAAAAATTATCAGTGAGGTTGGATAGAGTCTAGGCAGGATAAAAAGGGAGTTTCTAAATGGTCATTTTTTAAAGTGTCTGAGACTCAGCGTGGCACCTGCTCTGCCACCCATTATATGTGCTTCTCTGTCCAAGGATGTGACCCCAGAGAAGGGCTGAGCATGGTAGGGAGTACATGTGGGGCTATGCAAGTTGTGGTTGGAAGCCACCTTTCCTTGTAGTACATTCATGAGGCCTCAAAGAGTAGCAGCAGACTTTTTACCTAATGTGTGCTTTATTTTTTAGAGATCATCTATGAAGACACTTCCTCTCTGATATCAGGTAAAACCAAGTTTTTCCTCAGTCACCTTTCACTTCTTTCCTTTCTGCAGGTATTTCTTGGGCCTCTGGTGTTTTATTATTTCATTTGTATGTTGGGGAATTGACGATTGTCCCATACCTCCCATACCCCTGTAAGAACATAGACAAATCTCAACAGCTGGCATTGTGAGGGTCAGAAGCTGGTTCACCTTGCTCATTAAGAGAGCGGATTAGTGTCAGAGGCAGCTAATAGAAAGAGGCTCCTGTGTCCTCACAGAGTGACTGCTGACAGATGATGCACTGTGGGGGCTCCCTCCATTTTCTGCTCAGCTCCTCCATGGTACTGGGAGTCTCTCCATACCTTCCTTCTTTCCTGTGTTCATACTTGGGATCATATGGCTACCTGACACATGCCCAGAAATATGTGGCTATGGAATTTGCTTCTACGTTTTTCCACTCACCTGTGTTCTTGTAGATGGTAAAGAAGTGGCAACAGCTTTTCAGTGAACTCTGTGTGATCCTTCCCTTTCAATCACAGCCATCTCAGGCTTCTCTCCACCTAGCTTGCTCTGCGCTTGCACCCCCTTTCCACATCACCCCTAAGTGTCCTGCGCAGATTCACTGACAGAAAGCTCACATAGTGCTGTGAGCCGAAATACAACCGGCAACACATGTGACATTCTTTATCATTTCCCTTTGCTTTTCATCTGCCCTAGAAAAGTCCTCTGTGCACTTGTATGTCCTTTTAGCCAAATGGAACCTTCAGTCTAAGATGGCTATCACTCAAATGCGCTGCATGTTCCACATGCTCAGTGCGTGGGTCTAGAGCCACTGACTGTGGAAAGGCACTGAGGACAGGGAGAACGCTGACAGTGTGGTCTGTAGAAGGGGACAGTCTTCTGTCACTGAGCTCATCTATCACTGTGCTTTGGCCTTTCAGAGTTTGAGAACCAACGTCAGGACTCTGCTGAGAAAGAAGTGTCTCCACAAGATGGCTCTGCTGGTGATGATGCAGGTGAAGGAGCTGATGAAGAAGAGGATGGTTCCCAAGAGGGAGTGCCCCCACCACCTCATCGGCCTCCTCCAAATGGAAGATCCCTAAGACCGCACCATTCTCCCCCTCGTCCTCCACCTCCTCCTCCATCCCAAGAAGGAGACCAGTAGCAGATTCACACTTCCCGCTCCTTAAATAAACAAGGACCACCCCAACAAGGAGTCCCACGGCCACCAAATGGCCCTCCACCTCCTCCTCCTCCTCCACCTCTGCCTCCAACTCCTCCAGGAAACAAGCAGGGACCATCCCAAGAAGGAGGACAGCAGCAGAATCATCCTTCTCGCTCCTTAAATAAACAAGGACCACCCCAACAAGGAGGCCCATGGCCACCAAATGGCTCTCCTCATCCTGGAAACCAACAGGGACCACCACAGTCAGAAGTTACTTACCTGTGCTTTTCCCCCTTGCCTACAGGAAGGCCCAGGGGTCTTGTAGGAGTTCATAAAGCTATAAACCACACAGACCTCCTCCAAGGCCTCAGCTTCATGGTCTGAAGGCAGTGCTGTATGGGAATTATGCTCACTCTTCACCAAAGACCCTCAGTCCAGTACTTTTGAAAGATTGGTGTGATAACAATTCATCTGGGATAGTGTCGAGGCTATATGGTCAGCGAAGCCAAGTTCCATGTTCCTATTTAGATATCCTTTGGTAGCACAGCATGATGCTTTATTTTTAAGAAGCTCTCGTGCCAAAACTGACTTTGAGCAGCACGGTCCCTGAATTTCCTTTGAGCCCATGATGAGTGGCTCTGTACCCAGGAACCAGTGTAGTGCTCTTCCTTTGCTCTTCTGCCTCCTTCTCAGAGTTAGTCACTTCCAGGGTCACATTTCCACCTCACCACTTACAGCTCAGTTCCCCTCACATCACCCTGTCAGGTCCACCACTCTTGACAAAGAACATTTAAGTCTGTGCTTTTCAATGTCACCCTGAGTTTTAAATCATAACATCTATTTAGTTCCCTGCTCAAAATGAAACCTAAGCCAGTTGAAGAGAAGAGTATGAAATGAAATCCAAAAGGCCCACCTCATCCTACCTCCCACACCCTGAGCCAGGACCATCATCATTTCCCTTTCCCATCCTGTTAGAGATAGAGGCATACATGCACCCATTTTCTCCACATAGGAATCTCTCTGTGACCCACTTTACATTGCATATTTCTTAGCAAACATCCAAATCAGTTTAAAGGATTTCATAGTCCTTTCTACTGTCTTTCTATTTTTTATCCTCCCTTGTTTACTGTTTCTCTACTCCCCTGTTCTCTTTCCTTCCTATTGCTCATTTACCTTTTCCTTCTGTCTTTCCTTTGCTCCCACCCTCTTTCTCCTGTCTCCCTCCTTTTATCTTTTCCCCTTTTTTGTTCCTTCTTTGCCATTGATCTTCTTTACTTTCTTCTTATAGTTTTCAAATTGCATGCTGTTCAGTTGTGTAATTCTTGAGTGATATTTTCCTCAACACAATCCTGTTGATTGTCACTCTTATAGGTTTAAATTTCACTGTAATTAGATGTTGTATTGATCCTCTCCATAAAAATATCTTCGAAAAATTTTTGTGGCGACAAGAAGTTCAACTGTTTAGGCATAATCTTCATTTCTGCTATTTGTTACCAAAGATTTAGAGCACATTATGTTGCACAAGTGCAACAAGAATTAACAAGTAGAAATTAGAAAGAAAAGGGAAGGCAAAGGCTAGAGGGAGAGATGTTTGAGTCTCCTGCCTCACTTCAGTGTTGCTATCAAGCTATCTCAAACCGCTTGCCAAGTACCACCTCCTCTGTAACGTTCCTCTTTTGTTGTTTCAGAGAGTGAATGAGAAGATGATGCCCTGCAGAAAACTAGGCAATTGGAACCTTGGACTCGTAACAGCATCACCTGTATTCCAATAAAACAAGCAGCATGAAATTTCTGACTTCCGTGTCTCATTCTTAGTTCTTGGGAATCTATAATTTAAAAACCACAGATGCAATACATAATGTCTAGCTCTCCTTGTCATTATTTCTTTGCTTGCATTTGGCCATCATTGAGACCTCAGGCAAAACATCTTCTATTGTTGTGTTTCTTTTTGCAGTCTATAGTGACTATGAATATTGTCAAACTTATTCATAGACTATCTATTGATATTTGTGAAATTGTGTAGAAATGGAAATATAGAAGAACTCATGGGAAATTTCCAAACGTGAAGAATTCTTAACATTGCCAGTATCATTCATCTCGTTTCCTTAGGTTATGAATGACCTTGTAAGTCACTTCTCTTTGAAGCTATTTTACTTTCCCTACATGGCTCAGCAATCTGGATCAAGACTGAGAGTATTTCCCAGAAGATGAAGCATGTTCGAACTTAAGGGGTAGAAATTTGCATCTTTCAGACAAGATACTGAGGTCTCTCTCTTTGATTTTTGCAAGGGTTGGACTGTTTTTTATTTACTGTAATCATAAGAATTAGGACAGACAACATTCTTCCAGGATAGAATAGCATTTCAAAGATTTAATTCAGAGTTTATTGTTAAGAAATTCACGTCACCAATAAAAATACACAAGACTGATAGTCAAAGAATGCAAAATAATATTCTCAAGAAAGAGAAATACAAAATGAACCACCTATGTGTTTGTAATTGTCAAACTTGACTTAAACACTCAAAGTATAAGAGAAAAAGCTCCTCTCTAAAGTTGTCAAAATCAACCAAAGTTGAACATAATGATTATGATCTCATATTCATCTAGAACATTTTGTAACACACCATCAGATCACAGGAATTAATGAGCTACAAAATAGCTTATCATATTTGGGAAATTTAATATCATGCATCCCTCAATGGACTGAGATCCCAAACAAAAAGTCAGCAAAAGTCTAAATAAAAGCTGCACCAACATTAATCCTTACTGCAGGTCCAACAGCCTTAATACATGGCAGGATTTTCTCTCTAGTGCCTGAGTCAAAGAAGATCCTTACATTTGTGTATGGAGGTTTCTCCAGCATAAGCTACATCAAGCCACTCAAGTCCTAGGAAGCACAAAAGAAAATGACATCTTATTCTGTCGCTTTCTTATCACGGGGAGCAGATCTAGAAGGCTGCACCAAACAATGTTAGAAAGGATGCAAATATGAAAATCCTGAACAACATAAGTTAAATGATTTCTCAAAAGCATAGAAATGCAACATACTGTGGCAGAACACCTGTGTGACTGTCTTTAAAGTAGACTGTCTTCATTTTGGCCAAGTCTGAGCCTATTTCCATGTACTGATATTTGCAGAGCTGCATAGGACTTTTCCTTATCCCTTCAACTGGCTTTAAGCTACACATGTTGGTCCAGCTGTGGTTCTTGAGTTAGTCTTAAAATGTGATGGGTGTCTTTTCCCAGAACTCACATCCACTGTTCTGCTCTGTGAGTAAGGACAAGAAAAAAAAATAGCCAATACTCCTCACTGTTGGGTAGGATCAAGCATTGAGATAGAGGCTATGATTTTTGATGATTTGAAAGATTACACCCAGAGTTGAAGGACTGACTGTAGAACATTAGATGCTATTTCCACTGTGTTATACAGATTACTCCTTCTGTACATGGATTTCTGCATACTGCAGAGGTGATTTTGCGCATGCTACTTAACTCATCTCACAGTACTCGCCTACATTCCGATAGTCCTAAAGTTCCTCAATGTCAAGCCACTCCCTCCTTCAGGAACGAATAGAAACAGGTTTGGCCTTGGGTCAAGCTAGGTTCCAGATGGCCATTGTTATGCCTGCATTTAGACCCCTTGATGCCCCATAACTGAAAATGGACCTTAGTGATTTGATGCTGGCCACGGGTTGTACTCAGTGTGGTCAACTGGAATTAATGATGAGATTCCAATAAATTTTCCATGGAATTGCAAAAATAAAATTTGCAGACTGAGACAAGGAACAGAAAGGCCTCTGTACAGCATGCTGATATTTATGGGATACACTAAATCCATGCATTTGAAATTGTTTTCAAATTAGTAACCTAGAGTTGTGTCCCCCATACTTAAGCATCAAGAATAAACCACACACCAAGTCGGTAAAGGTGTTCAGTTCACTTTTCACCATTTACACCACTTACAATACTTTTTTCTTTGACATTGTATGCATTTATTTATTTTATATTGATTGGGCTATTATTTTATTCACAGTAATGCAAATAATTCCTTTTTTAGTAATGAAAGAAAATTAGTGCTGCAGAATATACATTATCTGTAATAGCTTCTGGCTTTAGTTGGTTTTAACATCTTATTACTTTCCCTACCAATTATTAAATTGAATAAATTCTTCAATCTATTCATTTTATATTTGCATGAATTTATTTCCCTGGATAACTAATGGTTACTTTTCTCAGTGAACCTCAACAAGACAAAGGAGTGATGAGAAGGGCCAGAAAGGGCAGAGCAGAGCAGCCTAGAGGAAAGCAGAGGAGAGATCATGTGAGGAGAAAAGAGTAGAGTAGAGAAGGCAAGAGAAAAAAGAGAGGAGACAGAAGAGGAGGGGAGGAGGAGGAGAGGAAACACCAGGAAGAAACATGAGTCCTTGAAGTAGATTTGATTAAATGGAAAGATATTCCATGATCCTATAAAGAAATAACCAACATTGTGAAAGTGAACATAATTCCAAAATTGTTATACAGAATGAAAGCAGCCCAATCAAAATTCAATTATTATGACTCACAGAGCTACAGGAACCTTTCCTTTGACCCACAATATCAAAAACAATCCTGGGAAACAAAGGAAGCAGGAGGTATCACATTCCCTGAGCTAATATTAAACTGTAAAACCAGTGTGGTAAAATCATCATGGTCACGGCATAGAGACAGACCTGAGAATCAGTGGAACAGATTAGATCATACAGACACAACAGCAAATATACTCACCCATCTCATCTTTGATAAAGGGGCCAAACATGCTAACTGGGAGAAAGACACCCTGTTTGATAAATGGTGCTGAAAATACTGGATTTCCACATGCCAAAAACTAAAACTAGACTCATGTCTAACACCATGCACAGAGCTAAATAAAAAATGATCAAAGATTTATGCCATACTTATTTTTATTAATTTTTATTCTTGTTTATTATGAAAAATGATGCTCATTCATTAGCTTACAACTTTATTGAAGACAAATCAATATGGGAAGTTAGTTACAATCGTAAGGTTGTTCAATGATCCTGGAATCAGATATTAATAGCTTAATTTTGTGAAAGGCGAGTCTTCTGGTTCAGTAAGAGCAACACTGCCTCCCAAGGAAACTGATGGATCTCATCTCTGGCCCAGTGCTTTCTCTGAGATATGCTCCTAATGTGCATGCTAATCTTGATGTTAGGGTCAAAAAGCAGCAATGGAATCTACATTTACTTTTGACATTTCAAATGCAAATCTGGTCATTTCTCTCCCTTGCTTGAAAATGATACCAACAAAGTGTCTGGAAAAGTTAACATCAAGAGAGACTCTGAGACACAGCCTAAACATTTTGAACTCCATGGAAAGACAGATTGGCACATTTCCAGGCTGAAAACATGTGGGTCATATTCAAAGGGCAAGCCTTCAAGTCTAGCTCTGGATTTCTCATCTATCAATAGCAATGCAGAAGATGGTCAGGTGGTGCTGTCCTCTATAGAGTGACTGGAAACAGACTGAAAGTGACATGCTATCATTTTCATTTTTGTAGGCAGGTAATGGAAGGACTTTTCCATGCCATCTGACATTTTAACATTGGGCAGGAAACATCCTCTATGCTGAAGATGCTCAAAGAAGCACTAAAGAGACACCTTAGTGGAGTCATTGTTCTCAAAAAGAATGTATAATGGCTTCCAAGTAACTGGTCTTGCCTTGGTTTAAAATTAGACATTAAAGTAAACAAAGTAACCTTAGGAAGGAGAGAGAGACAGACAGAGAGAGCTAGAGAGGGGGGGGGGAAGAGAGAGAGAGAGAGAGAGAGAGAGAGAGAGAGAAACAGGAGTAAATACTCAAGTTATGAAATTAATAAGAGGAAAAGGTAAGAGAAGCGACAAGCAGACAAAGCCATGTTCATCATCATCTAGGAATTACCACAAATTAGTATTAGTTGAGTAGCTATAAAATTAAGAATTATAAAATACTTTAATGTGTTAAAGAGAATTATTATTAGAATTTCTTTCTTGAAATACATTAAAAGATTCAAGGGAACAAAAGTCAATGTTCTGCAACGTGTGACGAGGTGACCAGGCAGCCACCAACGTGGCCTCATGTAAGCTTTTATTCTTTTAAAACATTTTAACTCATTTAAATGAGAAAAAAGGAAAAGTAAAGCAATGAAAGTTTCAAAACTGCTTAGTAGGACATTTACAATAATATATTGCATATTGTTGTGTTCATAGTAGTTATTCAAATGACAAGATGAAGACATGGTATCTTGTCTAGACAATATTAGAAAAATGTTTCTTCTCATTCAACTAAGAGAAAGTCACTGTATATCTGTCCTAACTATCTTGGGTATACTTCTTTTTCACAACATAGTGGTCCCCTATTTATAATTTTGCAAAGTTAATAACATATGGCATGAGGTTGCCTAGTGACTAATAGGTGACCTTGATCTGACAGATGTTTATCTCAAGACTGAGGTAGCTTGTTTGCTTTAGGCACTCAGGCCTAATCCCACCTACACACATTTGATCAATTTCCTAGTTTCTGTGGCTCTCCAAATACCCTCATTTTTTTTTTTTTTTTGTTTTGATTTGTCAGAGATGGGTATTCCATTGTAATTAGAGAAGCTATATTTGGTGAAGTTTTAAAGGACGTTTTCATACTTGAAGGCAGCCCAAAGTTTCTAGGTACTAGAATTTGGCAAAATATCTCAACATAGTCCAAGAGTCCATAATAGTAGTGAGTTATCAGCACAGCTGGCACTTGTCAGAAGATGTTGACTTGAGCCTTTTATAGTTCACATGTTAATATGGCCTTAATTTTTATACCTGTGATTTCACTTATTTGCTAGATTTCATCAATATCAGTCCTCTGAATGAGTTATGACCATTGCTTAAACAATTTGCTCTCTGCGAAAGCCTGAGAAAGTTTTTCCCCCTAGGTGACTCTCCTGAGGCACACTATACATCAATGATCACTTCCCTCTGTGGTCTCATAATCTCTTTGATCAGAAAATTCGAGACACCACTGAGTTACAAGATATAACACCAGATATTCTGTCTGGTTTTTTTCACTTACGAGTATAGCATGAAGGTGCATACACTTACCTACAAAGTCTTTGAGTTTGTTTTTCTTTATCGCATAGTAATAATACATTGTATAAAAATATCACATCCATTTCATCCATTCATTGGGTCACAGGTATGTTGATTATTTCCAAGAACTGGCTATCACAACTTGTGCTGCTTAAACATTGGCATACATATATCGTTATGAAGTGATATTTTCAGTTGTTTAGGGAAAATTCCCAGAAGGGAAAAGCTGGATTGAATGGAATTTTGAGTCCCAGTTTTTTAAGGAGTCTCCAAACTCATTTCCATGATGTTTGCACCAGTCTCCATTCTCATCCACAGTGGAGAAGGTTCCTTTCTCCCTGAAGCCTCTCCAACGTTTGTTGTTGGTGGATTTCTTTATGATAGGCCTTCCTTCTGGGGTGAAATCATATCTCAATGTTGTTTTAATTTGCATTTCATGTATAGCTAGTGATGTGGAGCATTATCTGACTCTGGGATTTCTTCCTCAGCGATATGTGTATTCATCTAGATGCTAATTGGGTCTTTAAATTTTGAGGCACTAATGATTTTCAGTCCTTTATATATTCTAGATGGAAGACCTTTGTCTGAGTGCTTATTAGTTAGTAATTTTTCCAAATTTCTGGATTGTTATTTCATTCTAATGATAATTTACTTTAAGGTATGGAAACTTCTCAATAAGAGGAGGTCCCAGTTATTAATTTGTTCAAGTATTTCTCATGCAGTTTAGTTTTTTTCATGAACTGTTTGCCTACCTTATGTCTTCAAGATTTCCTCTTACTATCTCTTCCAGGAGATTTAGTGTTTCTGTTTAATGTTTAGATCTTTAATTCATTTTGACTTTAATTTAGTGCATGGTAGAAGACCTGGGTCAAGTTTTGCTTTTTGTCCTGTACAGAGCCAGATTTTCCAGTACTATTTGTTAAATTTGCTGCCATTCTTACAATAAACATAACTTCTCCCGTTGTTGAAGATAAAATGTCTGAGTGTGTTTGTACTTGTATCTGCATCTTCTAATCAATTCTATTGATCCTCAGGTTGTTTTATTTTATTTATTTATTTTTTTGGTAATCTCATGCTGATTTTGCCAGAATAGCTTTGTAGTATAATTTTATTTTATTTATTTTATTTTTTAGTTTTTGTAGTATAATTTTAAGTCAGGAATTGTGATGCCTTTTGCCTTGCCTTGTTACCTAGGATTGTGCTCATTATTCTAGGTTTATACTGTTTCAAATAAATTTGAGAAATTATTTCTCTAGGTCTGTGAGGTGTTTTGCTGGCATTTTTATATGGACCACATGAAATCTGCATGACTGTTTTGTGAGTATGGCCATCTTTATAATGTTGGTTCTTCCTATCCAGGAGCAGGGAATATCTTTCCATTTTTAGAAATCCTCTAAGATCTCTTTTTTTAAAGTACTGTAATTTTCACTGAATATATCTATTACTTCTTTAGTTAGATTAATTTCTAAATATTACTTTTTCTTTGGTGCAATTGTAAGAAGTATTATTTCACAATTTCTCTCCCAGTGTGTTTGCTATCTGTGTAAAAGGACTGCTACTAACTTTTGAGTATTGACTTTGCATACTGCAATGCTGCTGAATTTGGTATTAATTCTAGTAGCTTCTTGGTGGAGATTTTCGTTCTTCCAAGTAGAGTATCATGTGTGTTCTGTAAATGATAATTTTGCTTCTTCTTTACCTATTCTTATTCCTTTTATTTTTCTCTCTTGACTAATGGCCCACTGGATCAACATTTGGCACAGAGCCAATGCCCAGCATGTAAGTAAGACCACCTATGGCCTGCTGGAAACTCATTCAACCCAGAACTCAGGCCTGACCTGTTAGGGAGACTCCCTGGGGCCTGCCGTAAAGTCATATGACCCAACACCAAATTCCAGGATGTGAGCGGAACTTCATCCATCAGACACTCCTGGTGTGGAACCTTGAGGCAGAACTCCCTAAAGACAAGGTAGAGGCAAGGTCCACACAACTGATTCACAAGCAGAACATCTTTCCAGAGAGGCACAGCAGGTTCAATGCCAAGGGCTGCAGCAGGACGAAGTGGAGCATAGGAACCAGTCTCAAGCCACAGCCACCAGGGGGAGTTTGAACTTGGTAGATGTGAACCTGGTGCTAAGGTAGGAACTCTACTTAAGCTTTACTCCAAAGGTTAGAAGGCAGTGCTATGCAAAATGACGAAGAGAAAGAACAAAGTACATACTGAGGCTCCAAGCCCACCCAGAACAAATGCAGGAGACAATAACATAGAGGAAACTGGAAATCACACAATGAAATCTCTGATGTAGTAGTGTCTAAAGTAAAGAAACACTGCAGAAAAGCATAGAGGAAATCATATGAGAAATAATTTCTGAAGTTAAAAAAAAAGAAATGATAACTATAGTGAAAGAAGTACTAAGTGCTTCAAAAAAGGTACTGATAAAAAAAATAGAGGAGAATAGAAAAATGATAGAATCCTTGAGTGAGCAATATATGAAAGAAATAGAATGAATGAAGCAGATTCAAAGTGCCACACAGGAAATTAAAATCTCAATTGCAAGCTGGCAAAACAGTTTGAATGAAAGTGAAAATAGACTTTCAGACCTTGAAGACGTCATTGCAGCTAGTGAGAAGGTAAGAAAAAATCTGTTTAAAAAACTATGATGCAAAGCGCTGGTCAAATAGCTCAGAGAATTAAAGTGCCTGGCATGTGAATAGAACTTCATCCATCAGACAAGCCCAGTGTGGAAAACTGCTTCAGAACTCCCTGCAGAGACTGGAGATAAGACCCACCAAGCTGATCCAGGAGAAGAACATATAGCCAGAGTGGCACAGAAGGTTCACCTCCAAGGGGTGAGGCAGCAAGAAGTGAAGTTCAGCAGTCAGGCCCAAGCCACACCCACCTGGATGAGTTTGAACTTGGTAGATCCAGATCTGGTACTAAGGTAAGAACTCTACCAAAGCTCTATACCAGAGGTCAGAAGGTAGGCCTATACAAAATGACAAAAAGGAAGAGTAAAATGTGCAATCAGGCCCTGAACCCACCCAGAACAAACACAAGAGACAATAGCATAGAAGAAATTGGAAATTACACACCTGAAATCTCTTAAATAATAGCATCTGAAGTAAAGAAACAACTGCAGAGGAAATCACATCAGAAATAATTTCTGAAGTAAAAACAGAAATAATACCTATAATAAAAGAAGTACTAAGTGCTTCTAAAGAAAACACTGATAAAAAAAAATAGAGAATAGAAAAATTCTTGGATCCTTGAATAAGCAATATAGGAATGTATGAAGCAGATTCAAGGTGCTATATCAGAACTTAAAACCTCAATCACAAGCTGGCAAAACCAGTGAAAATAGACTATCAGACCTTAAAGACATCATTGCAGTTAGTGAAGAGGTAGGAAAAGATCTCGTAATAACAACTAGGATGAAAGAAAAATAATTCAACATCTGCAAGATGACGCAAAGATGACCCACGTAACACTAATAAGCATCATGAGAGAGAAGGAGTCTGTACAAATGATATAAAAAGAATATGGGCAGAAGTAATAGAATAATTTTGTGCATGCTTAGATTCCTAAATTTCTGTGTAAAAACTGTTAACAGTTTTTTAAATCACATTCTATAGAGATTTATTAGAATATCAATTATTGATGGAAAATAGTTGTTCCATGTTAAGTGTAAGGCAATTAATATTTAGAAAGACAGTGAGCAAAGTTCCAGTACCTATGCTATAGAGTAATAGTATCACAAAGCTCCTCTCCTGGAGGGTTAAGAACCTAAGTATGCAGACCAAAAATTAGAGAAAACGAAGGGCTACAAGGTTAGCCAATATTTTGGCTCTAGCCCCGGAAGATCATTGAGGACTCAGGACATAATAGACCCTATACTGTAACATCCTATAACTCAGTGGTGTCCCAAATTTCAGTTCAAGGAGATAATGGGCCACAGAGGAAAGGGATCAGCAATGTATAGTGTTCCCAAGGAGAGTCATCTAGAAAGAAAATATTCTATCAGGCTTTCACAGAGAGCAAAATGGTTAGGCAATGTCTGTGACTCATCCAGATGGTGGACACTGACAAATGTTCTACAAAACGCTGTACATTGTTTCAAGGTAGATCCTCAGGGGATTTCACTGACCTTGTCAGATATAAAAATTACATGTTTTGTTATACAGCTCTTGCTTCAACTTGGCCTTATCCACCCCGAAAAAAGTTCAACCATGAGGCATAAAAAGTAAAGCCAGATTAGTATGCAGAGCTGCAAAGGCTTGTCAACAGCTTCTAACATTGCCAGTTCTGCTAATAACCCACAATGGAATATTGCTCTATGTATACAACTACTTCTCTTAGTTCAATGAAAAGAAATATTCATATCAGTAGTGTTTAGAAGAGTTATTATGTCTACCTCTTTTACTCTCAACAACTACTATAAAGACAACAATATGCATTGTATCAATTATTATGGCTGTCTTACTAATGTGTTTTGAAACTGTCTCAATATTATTTCTTATTAAAAGTAATAATAAAAATAATAGCAGAAAACCTCCCCAAAATGGAAAAACAATTTGACATTCAATAACTGAAGCATATAGAACTCGAAATAACATCAATCCGATTAAAACCACACCCAGACATATAATAACCAAGGTCCCAGAAATTCATCACAGGAACAGTATTCTAAAACCTGCTAGAGAAAAGAAACAGATCACATTTAAAGGAAAACCCATTAGAATAATAGCCAATTTCTCTTTACAAACCATCAGGTCAAGAAGAGAATTTAGCAAAGTACTACAAGTCTTGCAAGAAAACAAATTCCAGTCCAGGCTACTATATCCTGAAAAACTCTCTTTCAAGTTCAATGGAGAAGTTAAGTACTTCCAGGACAAAGAACAACTAAAGGATTTCGTGATGACAAAGCCAACCTTGAACAGTTTACTAAAAGATATTCTAGAGAGGGATCAAAATAACCACTAATCCATGAAGGATAATGAAAAGAACTCACCAAATAGGGCAAACAATTAAATACAG
>PVKN010012777.1:0-13698 GCA_004027915.1 Capromys pilorides
CAGGTGATTACTACTCCCCGCTACAATCAAGGGCAGATGGAGACACACTTCTAAGTACACTAACCCTATCAGGTAGCACGACTGCTTGATCATTTTTCATAGAATATTTTTAGAAGCTCTTCATAAGTTCAATTTTTCTTAATAAGAAAGTTAAACAGAAGTTGCAAATGTCACCGTTCATTTAATTGTTAGGATGATGTGGAAGGGATCATGGAGTGCAGCAGCAGGGGTCCACACGATGGGAAGCAGGCGGGCAGCTAATACAAGTAATCTGAAGACAGCTAAGCAATGGGCCAGGAAGACACGTGTCACACTGTGGAAACCACACACTGACTTCGCAGCTGTAAGCGACAACACATTATAGTTAGAGGTGTCCAGGAGAGATAATCCAATGTTACTTTGGGCCTTGGTTTGCACGTCCATAAAGAAAAGTGGCCAGGTAATGTAAATGTATAATGACGTCCGATACTAAGTTTCTATATCCTTTCGGGTACTGTGTGGCTTTTTTGTGATGAAATTTACCCTCCTTGCCATGGTAAAGATGACTTCCCTGCAAGGAACAGATGAACTACACTTTCCAGAGTAGCCAGCAACTTTGGTTCTCCAGCTGACCATCTTTACCAGCTGCTGGAGCACACAACATCTAAGAACACAGCTCTCTGGGTTGTTACTGTGCCAGGGAGAGTGGAGGCACAGAAAAGGCAGCTGACAGTCCATTCTGCGCTGGTGAATGTCATTAGTACCCACACTGCCAGGAAGCTATAGTGGGCAGACAATGAGTTGGAAGGCCAAAGCCTAAGAAGGTCAAGTGTTTTTGTAGGATACTACTCAGCTTGGTTTAATCTTACTGTCCCCACCTGCCACCTCTCCTCTGTAGCTGTGTCCAGTAAACCCTCCTTTGCCGAACTCTACACAACACAGTTCTTGGTTGATTCTGTCTACTGCTACCCCCACCTCCACCCTCAGTGCTGGCTGCCACAGCAACTTTACTTTGCTTGGGCCACTCCCAGGTGAAGTGTAGGACCAAGCCATCTCGTGTCCTTGGAGCTGCTTGAAAAGCCATCCTTGCTCCCTTCTCACAATGGCCTTGCATTTGTTTCACTATGAAAATATATCAGAAGAGCTCCATAGCTGTCTAACCACCACAAGCTAGATCAGTCAAAACAGCCCCCGTCTCCAGAACAGGGCTCTAGCAACCCCCACTCTAGTAGCCTTTCTCAGAATCTCCACCAAGTCTCTCTTGGCAGCAGTGGTTTCAAGTTTGCAAAACATACAAGATTACAGTGGTGTCTCTGTTCATGAACTCAATTTTCTCTGTGATTCTGGTCATAAACTGAAATGGATGGGAACCAAATCAGTTTTCCATGAGCTCAATATTGAAATTAACCACCAGATTTGATTTGGTTCTCATCGAACTAGGTATGCAACCAGAGTCATGGAAAGAGTCAAGCTCATGAACCTCAGTACCACCGCACTTCTTTATATGGGCAACAGCCCGTCACGCTGCCACAATTTTTGTCCTCTTTGATCTTCCCAGATCTCCCTGCCTCTTGATGTAGATTCATGTTGTAGTTTTGGCCAAAACAGCTAGATAGCCATCTTGGCAAAAATGAAAGTGAAAACCTCTTCACTTTGTATATATAAAGATCTTTATCTTTTATTGGTTTTATTTCTGCATTTACCTGATAGCAGTATAACTGCACAGCTTAGGGCACTGATGGGGAAGTTTTCAGAGCTTTCAATGATACAAACAACCCAAGTGGCACATGTACCATGAGCTCACTACCACTGGCTTAGGGGGACACCTACAAGTGGTGATCAGAATATATAATCAATGTTTAAATTTTTAAAATTATTACAGTAAAAGATACATTGCCCCCAAAATACTCCTCTTATTTTGAATATATTTATTTCATCTTTCTTGCTACTTTCTGAAGTAGTTCTGGAAGTCCTTTTTCATGTCTTTATGGAGAGGGATTAAATAATACAGTGAAATGCTGGTGCCAAGTATGCCCAATGGAAAGGTAGGCTCATAAAAATGTGATGGGGCTGGAAAGATAGCTCAGCAGCCTAAGCACCTGTCAGGCAAGTGAGAAGACCTGAGTTAGATCCCTGGTACTGCATGCCATGCCAGCCCTGGAACCCCAGGTACACTGTGCTGGCCCCAAAACTGGACATGGTGGCACATGCCTGTAATTCCAACACTGGGGAGGCTGAGACAGGAGGATTACTACAAGACCGAAGTGTGCAGTGAAACCCTGTGTTCAATAAATAAATAAATAAGACATTTTAATTAAAAAATGATGGTGTACCTGAGACAGGAGGATTACTACAAGACTGAAGTGTGTAGTAAAACCCTGTGTTCAATAAATAAATAAATAAATAAATAAGAAAGACATTTTAATTAAAAAATGATGGTGTACCCTCACCCACTATATTTATTTCTGGGGTCTGGTACCAGGCAGCTTCTGGTTGTTCCAGAAGTTAAAAAAACCATGGAAGATAAACATTTTGAGCTGATACAGCATCAAGTCAGCCATTACAGAGACAATAAAGACATTCAACTCTCCTTCCTTTCTACCCTAGCCACCTGGCTCAGCTCCCGGGGGGCAGCAAATGTGGTTCTGCTCCAGGTTCTTGTGGTACTGCTGGTGTGCATGCAAATGAGTAGATACACATGCACTCCTCTCTTTTCTGCTTTAACGAACCAATTCAGCACAAACTCTCTTGTTGCCTCTTGCCTCTTCACATGATAGCATCTCCATGCTCATCCCCAAACGTCAGGAAGGCGCCCTGCATGATGACTGCATGTGTTTCCAGGGGACAAGTGTGCCATGGGTCACTAACAAGTATCCTGCCAGTGGAAACAAGACTTTCTTCCATTGCTCTCTATTCAGGCAACATCAGGAGCAGTGGCAAACCTGGTCCCTCACCTGACTTGGGTGCAGAAAGCAGTTGAGAGAGTTTTCCTTTATCTCTGTTTATTGTCAAAGAGGCATACTGAATAACCCTGAGTGTGCAAATCCCATCACAGGTAAGTCAACCCATAGGAAAACTGCCTGGAAGCAGAACTGCTGGCTCCCAGCAGTGTGTCTTTGGAGCTGATGTCCTTAGATTACCCCATGAGGATGCTGCGAGCTCAGGCTTCAGTCAGACTGTCACATCTGCATACTCCTAACACAGGGTGGGAACAAATGTTTGATCAATGACAACAGGACAGTGAAGACAGGATCCCAACTGTATATTATTATATTGTTAATATTATTAGTACTGGTGGTGGCGGTACTGAAGATCAATCCAAATGCTTTGCATTGAGCTACATCGCCAGCTCCTTAACAATTTTTTTTTTTTTTTATTTTTAAATTTTGAGACAGTGTCTTTCTTAGTTGCTCAGGCTGGTCTTGAACTTGAGATCTTCCTCTCTCAGCTTCTCAGAGTATTGAGATTACAGGACTGCAGGCCCATGCCCAGCTCCAAATGCACTCTTGATTTGTGTTCTCCTATAACCAGAAGCTGAGCATCATTATCTTTTTTGTTTTCTTTTCTAATACAGAGAGAGATTTGTCTATTTGTTCTGGAAATTTCCTCTGATCCTGCTTTACCCATTTTTCTCTCAATTGTTCATCATATTCTTAAAACATGCAGCCCTTAAGTACATGGGATAATTCTTTCAGTAATAGTACATGTAATATTTATTGTTCACTTTCTGCCTTTGCTTGTGATTTTTTTTTTTGACATGTATATGTTTGAATTTTATAAGCATATTAACAACTTTTCCTTTGAGGGCTCTGGGTCATGTATGCAAGGAACTTTATAAGAAAAGCACTCTGTGGTTACGGTCTCCTGTTCAGATTTAAATTGGGGGCCCTTTTGGAATTCAGACCTTGGAGCTTCAGGTAAAATGTGTCTCCAACCCATTCTTTCTTATGCAGGTGGCCTCAGTACATCTGAAAAATAATACATAAGCCACTGATTTCCCAGATGACTGCTCTGTGACTAGAAGGGATAGCTCAACATGTTACTGATAGGAACACTCAGATCTGAGTGTCCTAAACATTCCTACCACCCAGAGACAGGAGATGCTAAAACACTGCCAGCAGGGCAGGAAACAGAACTTCTAAGCCTAATGTGTACACAGGCTGCTATGAGTGGCTAATTATCTCAGGAAAAAGGAAGATCAAGACGGCCTGTCAATCCCTGAGTGGGGTCTCACTGTCCCTGCCTGGTTGGTCTGAGAAGCATCTCTCTGAGAGCTGGGATCTCACCTTTCCTGATGATCTCCACATCCCCTGAGAGTCAGAGTCTCACAGTTCTTGATGCAGACACCTCCTCAGAGAGCTGAGATCTCATCATCCCTGACTGGGTGCTCCATGTCACCTCTGTGAGAGTTGGGGTCTTGCTGCCTGACTAGGTAATCTGATGTCACCTGACAGTCAGGGTGGCAATGCTGCCTTATCCTGTTTGTCCACAATGGGGCACGTTCCTATTGCTCAGGCTGCCATGCTCTCCCTGAGCAGGGCCTCCAGAGCTGGTCCTTGCTGAAACCCTTTCCATAGGTCCTGTCCTGATCTTCTGTTCTTGGTGGTGCTACATTCAGAATGTCCCTTGGACCCTCCCACCCTGTACTAACCCTTTCCTGGTGTCCTCTTTGCACAGACTCTGGAAATATTTGTGGCCCACTGGATGTTGGGCACAGCTTTATTGTACTTTTTCATATTTTGCCATTATTTATTCACAGATTTTTACCATGTCCCTTGATAAAATCTAAGCAGAATCTTGGCAGGAAGCATCCATTTCACTATACTACAAGCAGCAATCTATCCTATGTTTACTGAGTAAATCACTGCCTGCTGGGCTATGCTTGGGGTGGCTTCTGTAACACAGTGATGGATCTGAGAGCCCCTGGTTCCCAGGACTTCATCACTTTAGCCAAATCTCCACACCTGCAGCATCATTTGGAAAAAGACAAAAAGCTTCCCTGGGTAGAAGATGAATGTAAGGTCTGGCCCCACAGCTTGGTTAGAGAAGTGCTTGTCCCCACTGGCCTTACTTGGCTTCCCCACAGGTGGCATAATCATTGTTTGCCAGAAGGACACATCACATGGCCAGCCTCATGGGCGGTTCCCACAGAGGGTGAGCGTAAGAGGGAACAACAGCTGCTCTGTGGGCTCAGATGGCACATGCTGCTGTGCACTGAGGTAACTTTCTAGGGCCTCTATGGTCTGCACAGGCTCAGATGCTGACTGCTCTGTGTACGCAACGAGTAACACCTTCCAGAGCCACCGGGAAGTCCTGGGGATGTGGTAAGGACCATGACAGTCAAGAGTTCCATCTCCAGACCTGACGCTGCCAAGGAAGGACAGATAACTGCCTAGGTACAGTGACATATAGGAGTGACCTGACCCAATCAGGTAACAGGGAGGGCACATGCCCATGGGAGAGACTGGCTGCTGCAAAGGGGTCAGAGCTGCCCCACTCAGCTCTACCCCCTCTGGTCCAGTCCTGAAGGTGAACTTCTGGTACCCGTATCTGAGCTGCCCCTAAAACTGAAACTTAGAGCTTCTACCATTGCACTGCACAAACACATCCCCCAGATTCAATCATGGATTATTCAAGCCAATTTTAACAAAACACTTCTGAGCCTTCCAGCCTGTCATTCTAAAGAATTACAAACATTTGAAATATTATAGTAAGCCAGGTCACTCAGGAAAAAGAGTAAGTTAACCACAGGTCCATCAGTAAGATAGATAGTAAAAATTACTATTAAGTTTCTTTTTATACAATTGAGTATTTTAAATAAATTGCTTACATGGTTGTAACACTTTTTCTCTTTTATCAAAGGTATGGAAATATCCACGCATCAGTCGGACTTCAACAGATAAATAGATTCCCATCTTTAAATGTAGCATAGTTCATTTATGCACCTCCAACTACTGGGGATTCAGATTTCTAACTTTTACTTAAATAAAAAAACCCACCTCACCCTCTTGCCTCCTGGAGAACACAGCACACGTGGCTCAGATTCTCAGTCAAGAGCCTGCGATATGCCAATGCCCTCCTCTTGCAAGTGTGCAAACCCTCAGTGACACTTTCTCATGATTTGCCCTGCTGCTGGCTTTGTACTGCGTGGACAGTTTTTCTCCTTTGCCCTTTCAACCCAGTAAATCTTCACCCCCACATCGGAGAGAGGGGCCAGGGAAGGCATCAGATCACTCCTGCTGCATATTTGCCCTCTTAGTTTCTCAGCCCCGCCTGCATCTTTTGAGTCACCCTATCCCTTCTGGAGGTCATGGGGCTGGTGCAGTCCATGGCCTCAGCAGCACACACAGGCACTGTGAAGGGGCAGGGAAAAGCCAATAAGGCTTACCTATAATCTCAGTACTCTGGGAGTTCGAGGCAGCATGGTTCCAGACTCAACCCTAGACTAGGCAATTTAATGAGACCCTATTTCAAAACACAAGTAAAAAAATTTATTAGTACTTGTTTGCAGTACATATTTGTACTCCTTGGGTGGAGCTGGCACATGCACATAGCACACCCCAATTCCCTTTCCCATCCCTTTCTTGTCCTTCTACCTCCCTCCCTTCTTCTCTTGATCCTCTTCCCACTTGGGAAACATCTACCTCCCTGTTTCCTATCATCCATCCATCCATCCATCCACCCATCTTTTTTTTTTAATACTCTGGGTTCCCATATAAGAGAAACTATGTAATATTTAAGCTTGTGTCAGATTTCATGCAAAGTTATGGTCTCAAGGTGCATCCCTTTTCCTACAAATGATGCAAGTTTGTCTTTATTACAGAGTAGTGCTCTCTCAAGTGGAAACACCACATTTTCTTTATCCATTCCTCTGAAAGGCTGATATAGCTCAGTCTAAAGGCCTTAGATTCAAACTCTAATACAGACAAGCAAGGTACAGAAGTTTGGCAGTCAGCAGCATGAGGTTTTCTCTGAGAAGGGATCAGACTGAGGGCATGCTAGGGTGGCAGATGCTACCTGAGAGAGAACAGAGAAGCATGGGAGAGACACCACCTTCCTAGGGATGGGAGGTCAGAAGGCAGGCTTTAGTTCCAGGACAAAATTCCCTGAACTCATAGAAGGCACAGTTTGAAAGCCGTAAGTGTGAATGTATACAGAAGTCATAAGAGCAGGTGCCATTCCCTGGTAAATGTGGGTGTGGTAAAGATCTTGAAAGAAGAAATCTGAGGAATTTTGAGACATTACAACATTTGAAAGTTGCATTTCAATTAACATGTGGAGGGGAACTTTTAGATCAAAAACACAAACATCAACGTTTTAGTAATACTAGCCTCCAGAAAGGTTCTACTAAACTGATGTTTCTACTGGTACTATGTAAGTAATCACTCTTCTGAGTTATCAATGACAACTCCTTGGTCAATGTGTAGGCAAAAAGTTGCACCTTTGGGTGCATATTTTAATTATAGGAGGTTCTCTCAGGAGTCACTTTGTATAGAGAACCTGCAAGTTTCAAGCACAACTCTGTATGGTCCTAAACTTCAGCTTAAAGGCTTATTGTATATTTGGTTCTACTCCACAGCACACCTACCTTAATATGAAATATTTTAGTCTCATCATTCTCAAGAGAAATAGGAAATAATATTAACTGACGTGTGGTACTGCAAGGAACTCAATGCCACAAGTGAGGCAGGACCACAGACAGAAGGCACTATGCCTCACCTTCTCTCCTGGTACTATGATATTTCCAGTTTTACATTCATATAAAGACACAACCACAAACCACAGCAGGTTCTCCTGCAGAGGTCAAATCAGGGCAAAAGCTCTCAAGAACAGGTGTCAAGAATGCACACATGTGCAGGTGGGATGTCTGAAGCCCTCGGGAGAGTCTGACAACATCCAGCAGCCTCTCCTCCGTGCACCCAGCAATACCATAATTCTGTTTCCTCAACTCACACATTAGAACAGGCTTCCCAAGCAGGAGGGCAGTGGCTTTCATTTCGTTTCTGGTTTTCATGAATTCTGTAGCCAACTTCTCAGCATGTAGATGAGTACAATGCATTTGTACACACATGTACACACACCAATCTATATGCTCGTACCCATAGACATCAACACATGTGATGTGCAGCATGGGCACATGCCACATAAGTGCCCACATGTATGCATGCAAGTGTGTATACCCATGCACGTGTACACATGCACATACACAACCTACAACCTCATGATCAACCCTCACTTACCCATCTTCCACCCCACAATTTCGCAATGGCTATGAAACATACAGTAAAAACTCTATACCTTATATGGGCTGAATGTGTGTGACTTTGGGGCTGGGTCTGTGAGCCACTCTTAAGACAGTGAAAAAATAATCTATTTGCCATCTCCAGAGTTTCACCTTCTCACAAATACTTCCACTTTTGTTTTAAATTCTACCAATTTTGTGACACTGAACAGATACACAGAACTACACAGCCAAGTTACCTCAAAGGTACTTCCTTCTTCCCAACAGTATTTCTTAAAAGCACAAATAGCCAAACACTCAAAGTATCAGTTTTTAAAGCCAAAAGGTAATCCTTGTTTTCTGCTCAACAGACTATTAGTAATGGAGGACAGGCTATGAGACTGGCTACTACCAAAATTTGATTCAGGCTATAATTTGATAAATTAACCAGGATCCATGATCTCAGTTTAAAAAACTCTGAAATCAGATATTTCCATCACTGGTGAGCTGGCAGAGGAGAAAGTGTGAAACCTTCTCCTGCAAAACAGTTACAGTCATGCAATAAAATATAGCAAACCTTCCCTCTACTCTCGAGGAATCCTGAAAGTTAAATAGCATGGGTGATGTTAATTCTCTTCAGAGTTATCTGTAAGTACAATACAAATGCAAATACAATTCTTCAAGTTTCTATGCATAATCTGATAATCTTATTTTAAAATATATACGTAAACATATGTCCTTTAATTCTGGAACATTGTCTCAAATTTTATGAATATCATATACTTCCTCCTAACAGGTTTTTTAAAAACCACTGGAACAACTAGACATCACTAGGGGAAAAAAGAAAATGTCACAAGCCTACCTCACTGTACACCCTAAAATTGATTAGAGATGGAACAAAAACATAAATGGGAAATCTAGGTGACAAAATTCCAAGAAGAAAGCTCAGGAGACTAGCTTTGTTGCTTGAGGGTGGATTAAAGATTTCTCAGAAAGAACAGTAAAAGCACAAAATAAACGTAGATCTTTCAAAATTAAAAATTTCTACTCTTCAAACATTGTATTTAAAAATAAGGTGCTGGAAAAAATACAGCAAAAGACTTGTCTTCTAGATACATAAACATCTATCTACTCAAATTAACAGTAAAATGATAAACATTCTACTTTTTAAGATGGTTATTTTTTAATTACTTTTAATAAGAAATAACAATGTGACACTTTCAAAATACTTCAGTAGTACATTCCCAAAAACTGATACAATGCATATTGCTGTCCTTGTAGTACTTATACAGAGCACAGGTTTTAGACATGATAATTTTTCTTTAAAACATAAATAGATACTTAACAAAAGTCACTGGGGAGGGCTCAGGGAAACAGCTCAGGGGCACAACTGCCTGCCTGGCAAGAGCAAGGTCTTGAGTTCAATCCCCGGTTCCACAAGAAAATAAATAAATAAATAAATAAATAAATAAATAAATAAATGAATATCAGGCAAATGTACTGTAGTAAGGTCCATGGAAAGGGAAGCCGGTTTTTTAATACTATGTTCCTCAGCTGTGTGGCCTGCCGCAAGATGCTACTCTGCTCCCATTCAATGGGAGTAATAGTCTTTCTTATTTGAGTCTTAAATAATATATATGCAATCAGAGTTTTCAGGTATCAGGAATGCTTTACACAAAAGCACAGAGGGAGCGACCAATCTGTCTTAAAATTATAGTCATTTTAAACAGAAATGTTAAGAACACTGTGTTTAAACATACTTCTACTCAATTCTACTAATTCTACTTCTTTGTATTTATCTAAGGATTGAAAAATATATGCACCAAAAAAATGCACAGGTTGTGTATCTCTTACCAGAAACCCACAGCACAGGAAATGTCCCAGATTTCAGATTTTGAAGTACGTACATATATATAATGAGACATTTGGGGGCTGAGATTCAAGACTAAACACAAAACACATCTTTGTTTCATCTGTACACGTAGCTATACACATAGCCTGATGGTAATTTTATATAATATTTTTGGTTTACTTGAACTGTGACCATGACCTGTCATGTGAGGTCAGGGGGTGGAATTTTCTACTTGTAGTTTCATATTGACAGTTAAAAAGTGTAACACATAAACATTTTAGAGTTCAGATTTTGGGGGTAGGGATGCTCAACTTTTCAGGGATGTTACTGGTAACATTACCAATACTCTAGATTTGTAAACACCCCAGATGACTCTATGCTGAAAAGTAGGTAAACTGTAGGAGAGCAAAACAATGAAACTTAGCAGTACAATAGCACTGTTGAAATGGCAACCCACAAATAAGTTACACATGTTAGTCAAAAGAGTTCAACAGAAAATGGCTCATCCTTTGTGATTTCACTTAAGAAATTCTTTGATGCTTTGGAGAGGAGAAGAGCAGAACTGACTGGAGGAACAGGTGGACAGGGTCTGGACCTTGCTTGGCTGGTCGATACGCTGGCATACACAGCACACGGCCAAGATCCACTGAAGTGCCTCTCACAGCCACACTTTTCAGAGTGAGCATGCAGAGTGGCCAGGAGGTAGCCATGTCCTGCCAGGGGAGGAGCCGGGAGAGGATCCTGGCTGAGTAGCTGCAGGCAGGCGTCACTCATGCCAACACGTACAGGCTATAGAATACAGCTTCGTATTGCTGGAGATTCCAGTGCTTTCCTCCTAATCAGCTCCCATACACTGAGATGAGATGGCAGAAGTGAAATATACAGCAAGAAGGGGGAAAGAGGAAAATAAGCAAAATCTCCCTGAAATAGACCAAAATGACTGCCATAAACAAAATAAATAAGACATGAAAAAAAGGTATGATCTATTAGGATCTAATGTCTGGGTGCTAGGAATTCCATAGAGAAAAGATAAAATATAAAGGAGATGAAATTACTAAGGATATGTTTCTAGACTAAAAGAACCACTGAATACCTAGCACAAGGGTAGAAATAGACTCACACTTAAAACCTCCATGTCACAGTCTACTACAGTAAAGTAAAAAAGAGAAAAACTTACAACAAACTGGTGGATAGAAAACACTTCTGTCCATGGGATCCAAAATCAGATGACAACTGACTTCTGGACAGTGCCATTGGGCTTGTCAAGTCTTTAAAGTACGAGGGAAAATGCTTTTGAGCTCAGAATTCCATACTTTCAAAACTTTTAATAAAGTGGAAGAATGGACATTTGACATTCTAGATCTCTAAAATACTTATCTTCAAAAAATCACTTCTCAAGAAGTGACTGCCTCTAGAGAAAAAGATATAAAAAGCATTATATCGCACAAAAATACACATGAAAGAGGACTTCTATGACTGTCAGAAAGAGGTAAGAAAGATGGAATAAGTGTGTTTGAAGTGAGAGAATATTTTGAGGGTGATTAATAGCAATGTGTCTTTATTGTAATAACTTTTATTTTTTATTTATTTAAATTTTTTGGCTGGCTCAGGCTGCCTTAGGGCATGTCGGGTAAGGCTGGTCGAGCTGGGGATCAAACCCTGGTCCCCTGCGCCTGACTGCCTTTTCCTGAGCAGAGGCTTAAACAACTGAGCTAACCTGCAGGCCTCCTATAATAACTTTTAAAATTGCAAATATTCACTGTATATTTTCATCACAACTTGTATAGACTTTGGAAAACTAAAAATATTATGTCCACATACAAACATACATGGAAGTTTACTGTAATAGTAGCTTTTGTGTGTGTGTGTGTGGGGGCAGGGTCTCATGTAGCTTAGGCTGGCCTTGAACTTACTATATAGCCAGGCCAGCCTCAAATTCACAGTAATGCTCCTGTCTCATCCTCCTGAATACTGGGATTATAGGTGTGTGCCAAATAACAATATTTCTGAAAAGAGCCAAACAGTAGGTCCAAACAAGTGTTCCGTAGTTAGCACTGGGTGAACAAAATGTATATACAATAAAATTTCGTTCACTCATTAAAAATAATGATGGCAGCACAATTTGCCATAGCTAATTATTAGAAACAACCCTAATGCCCATCAACTGAGGAATGGATAAAAAAGATGCGCTTTTTTATACAATGGCATACTACTCAGCCATAAAGAAGAGATAAACTTGACTTTTATAGGAAAATGGACGCAACTTGAGGCCACTCTCATAAGTGAAATAAATCAGATTCACATGTGCAATCATACTGTCGCTCAGGTATGAGAAAAAGTAAATAAGGTCCAAAATGTACAACAGATGCTGTGAAATGAGAAGGAATTGTTTAAAGGAACTAAGATGTAAGAGAGGGGAAAGACAGGAAAAAAAGATAAAATAGTTATACTACCGGTTTCTCTTAGACAGTTCACTGAAAAGAAGGGTTTGTGCTAATATCATTTGGAGAATTTTAATCCCATATCTTCTACTCTGAGTAACCTAATTTAAAGACAACGATGTATTAACTATTGTGCTAGTTCTACAATATTGCTAATCTACTGAAAATCACTGGCTTACACACTTTGGAATGGTAAATAGTAAATTTTAGGTTACGAGAATGTTATCAGAAACATATTATTGAGTATCATATGGAGTTCTCTCACAAAGACATGGATATCAAGCATATTTGCATTTGTGAAATTAAACTTAAGAAGTCAAAACCACCTATACCTGTGTTTAGCTGTTTTTGTATGTATGTGAATTTTCTAGCATCTTTCTGGGTATAAGGTCATATCCGGGAGTACATTTTACTTCCTCCTATTTAGTCTAGAGCCTTGTCCTTGGCTCCCCTGAAAAAACTAAGCCTCACTATAAATTACTTTCTATGTAACAGGCACATTCTGATAACAGCTCTACATCAATCTTTTGATTTCTAATTTCTTTTACCAGAGTTCAGCAGCTTTGTTCATACAGAAGTTTTACAAATTTTGTTAGATTTACAACTAAGGTTTTTTTTGTGAGTACTAATTTTAAAGGCTTCATGTTTTTTATTTTAAATTCTACATGTTGATAGTTGAGAGAGAAAGGTGACTGACTTATACATTATCTTCATACCCTGCAACCTTGCTATAAACGTGTTTTAATTCCAGGAGTACGATTTGTTGAGATTTTTGTTACCTGCTATTTTAAACTGTGTTATGCTGCTTGAAAAGAGTAAATTTTGAATAAGTAGAATAGATATAGTATTAATTTTCTAATAAGAAACCAGAAAAGGGGTGCCGTGACTAAGCACCACAGATTGAGTGGGTTTAACAAAAGAAATTTATTGTCTTACAGCTCAGAAGGGCAGCTGTCTAAGACCCAACTGTTGGCTGTGCTGGCCCCTTCTGAGGGCTCTAAGTGAAAATCAGTTCTGGCCTCTCTCCTTGGCTGTCTTCTTCCTGTGTCACCAGCATTCCTTGTGGCTTCACGTACCTGTGACCTCATCTCTTCTTCTGAGGACACCAGTCATATAGAATGATAGTAGTCTACCCTAATCACCTCACTGAATCTTTTTAGTACTATAAAATGTGCTTAGTAGTAAATAAAAAATTCTGAAAAACA
>PVKN010012778.1:0-20458 GCA_004027915.1 Capromys pilorides
AAGCCAGGAGACTCTTAATGCTCCTCAATCAATGTTCCCAGCCATTAAATAGATTCTACCTTACCTGAGTTAAAAGAAAGACAATTATTTAAAATTATTTTACTTCTTAAAAGAAAGACAATTATTTAAAATTATTTAGAAATAAGTATGTGATGTTCTGCTTTGGAAACTCAAGATAAAGTACTTGAGCATCCTTTAAACATTTAAGTTTCAAAATGTCACAAACCTAGGCTGGAACTATTAAAGAAGCAAATTACAGACAGCATTTAATCATAATTTACATTCATTTCTCTTAACTTCTTACCTATAAGATTTGAGTTTACATGAGCATCTATAGTATCGTTTATTTATATTGGATTCTGGGAGAAAATGTATCATTATATTTGTCTTAAATTTAATAAATATAATTATTTTTACATTTAATAAGTGTGTTGTGAAAAATTACTTCTAACCAGAATGGAACCTAAATTACCATGGTTTAGAGGTGTGAAAAATGTCTTGACACGCCTTGACACTGCTGTCAAGCTCCGCTCTTCAGGTATGTGCTGTGTGTTGATCAGGCAAATGCCTGTTCTATCCCAGTGTTGACCAACGCAGAACTACAACACATGGCCAGAGAAATTAAAAAGCAGGAAGCCCTCTCCAAAACAGTTGAAATTTACTGCCGCTTAACTGGCAATAACTGAATAGTGTCATGATAGAACAATGAATCCACATTTCCTAAGAAGAGGAAACTAAGTAAGAATGGAACAATCTATAAACGTACGAGGGGAGTAGGTAGGGAGCGTCCCATGGTTAACCGCAATGCCAGTACATTTTCCCAATTTGGAAAAAAGAAATGGACTTCATTTTGCACCACCCAAAATGAAGTCAGATGAAGCCCATCATGTTTTAAATATGTGGTGATGCTTTCTTTAGAAAGGGCCCCTGAAGAGGACACAAGAAAGAACAGTTCTGCCCGCAGGCCTGGCCTGATGCTGGCTCTGACAACTCCTGTGGGCTTCTATGTGGCTATTTATTCTGAATAAATAATGGAACAACATGTTCACACAAAGCCTGCTAATTCTGAAGCCTTCTGAGATCCACAAGTTGCCACAAACCAAACTTTGCCTTTGCTTGTACAAAGCTCTAGCACTCCAGCAAGGGGTTTGTGCACCTCTCCTGTGGGAGTCCTTCATCTACCTCATGCCTGCAGTCTTCTCTGCTCGCTTTTAGGGTGTTCTGCTGTATTCAGGTTGGTTTATCTCCTACTGTTACACTGCGAAGAAGGGACTAGGAAATACATCTGCATAGTCTTATGGGGCCTAAGCTGAATCAGCCTCTACCTTGCTTCCAAATCTAAGTGGCACTGTGCTCTAAGAGAGTTTTTGAAGAGAAATCTTGTGTGAATTGGAGAGGATTAGCAATGCACTGTTTTTCTCACCAGATGATTTCCTAAGAACAGCTGTAAAATAACCAAGGGGAAGGACCACCTCCTCTGTGCTTTAGGGGCTGGTAGATATTCAGGTGATTAAGGTAGTGAGAGGGACTCATGCTAACTGTGTAGTCCCCCTCGATGACCTCTCAAGACTGCTGTTACCACACTCATCACTCCAGAGGCCCACAGGGAACTTTTCTTACTATACCCCTCAGAAATTGAACTGTGGGTCAATGAGGATACATCAAAGGAAGGAAAAGAGAGAAAGAAAGACTAAAAAAAGAATCAGGCCTTTCCTTTAGCAGTGGTCCCCCTTCTTCTTGTTACAGATGTAAGAAAATATAGACTTGTTATCCTGGGTAGACAAGGAATAAAATAGCATCCATTAATTGGAGGTACACATTTTTACAATGACATGCTTATAGTCTTCTAAATAATTCTCTTTACTTAGATGCTACTTCAAGTTTTCTAAAATTTCTTCATTTACCAACTTCTATCTGTAGAACTACAAATAAGGAAAAGGTGGCTATTAACTTCTTTGGCAATTGCTAGGTATCCTCCTGTCTGTTTCACCTGTAGATCTTAAGCTCTTAGAGAGAGCGCTAGGTCATAACCACATGAATACTCAGGGCTTTCAGGATGGAAGGCATAACTGATGAATGGATCAGTTATCTATCTATCTATCTATCTATCTATCTATCTATCTATCTATCTATCAATGGATGGATAGATAGATGGGTGGATGGATGGATGAATGGATGATTAGCAACCAGGAGGGATGAAGAATTAATGGCTGAGTACTATAGCAAACTACACTAAGTAAGCATCAAGTTAGTTATTCTAAGCATGCATAGTGCTAGCATGCATGTGGGGAATACTTTTGTTATTGTATGCACACATTAGATTTCATAAGTGAATGAGGACAGGGAGAGTGAGGGACAAGGTGTTCAGTGAAATTGCAGCATCAAGGTCTGATGCACAAAAACAGTTCCTAGTCACAGTAACAGGTCACTTTTCAGAGGTTCCAACAAGTCACTTTCGAGAAGAGCTAAAAATAAATCAGCTGGAAAGCATCAAATTTTCTTCTGCATCATCTCTTTATGACTCAACCACTTTCTTTATGAAAGTTAGACATTCACAGGTATCACACTTGACCTTTGAAGTCATTGAGTTGGCAAAAGCCACTCCCCTGAGGTTAATCATGCATTCACTCATTTAATAAATTTTCTGTTATACTGGCCTTGTGTAATAGAAAAAATTGGAGCATGCAGTTCTTGCTTTAAGCTTACTTATGACTTTATTAACGAGAAAAGATGCAAGCACATAGAAAATTAAACAATAATGGATATGACAATACAAAAGGAGATGTCAGAAGACAATATATGATCATAAGCCCAACGAAAGGATCTATGCAGTACACTCCTTGTTTTGAGACTATCACATATGCATCCTAATATATAAGATAACTGTAGAAGTCTTGTCATTGTAACATGAATCTGCCTATCTTGTTAATGTTTAATGCTGAGAATCCTCTGGTCCCTGCTGAGGCATTGATATTCTGCAAATAGGCATGGCTCTTGATGGTCTTGTGGTGAAATGGTGAGGGAATTTAGAAAATAAAGACAAGAGGCAAGGCCTGGCAATATAGCTCAGGGGAATAAGTACCTGCTTAGGCAAGCCCCAGGACCAGGGTTCAATTCCTGGCACCACAGGCCACACCAGCCCCACCCCTGGGCACACTGAATCAGCCACTGAGACTGGGCATGGTGGTGTATGCCTATAATGCCAGTGCTGAGGAGACTGAAAACAGGAGGATCACTATGAGTCTGAGCTGTGTAGTGAGACCCTGCACCAAATACATAAAAAAAGAAGACAACAGACAAGAGCTGAAGTCAGGTAGAGATACTATCTCTTCTGATGGAAGGAGAAAAACTGAACAATAGCAGTAGGGCTGTTTATACTTTTGCAAAGTTAGTATCATGAGACACAGGTTGCCTAGTGACTAATGACTGAAATTGTCCAGGCAGAGTGTTTTTCTCAAGACTGAGGCAGCTTGACTGGTTTAGGTACTTTGGGCTTGTCTTGCCCCCACACATAAGACTAATTTTCAGCTTCAGTCCCTCCCTCCAGTTGAAAGGGCCAAGTGGCACCTGAGCAAACTGGGTTAATCTCATCCTCCTATAGGCATTTGGAACTGGGTATAAGATTCCAGTTTAGTTTGGTTGACTTCCTTTATAGCTAGTCCTGGGCATTTTCTGCCATGACCAAGGAAAGGAAGATGCAGGGAAGAAAAGAGATGATATAAATGTGGAAAAGGAAAGAGAAGAAAGAAAGGGAATCTAGCTTCCTACTGAGCTCCAACTCTTAGTTTCAACAGTTCAGAGATTAAGCTTTCTCCCCATCCTTAAGATCTAGGAGACATTCCTATATTTACATGAGGCTTCTTTTACTTGATTCTACGGAAAAAAAATCTCCATCTTTATCAAGTTCATTTGGCATCTGACAGGCTGATTTTTTGTTCTTGTTTTTTGGTACTGGGGATCAAATTCAGGACATTACACTTACCAAGCAGGTACTTATGCTATCCCCCTACCCCAACAGGCTATATTCTTAGCAATCCAGGGAATTCCTAGTCGAAGTTCAGCATGCTTTCCTGAACCCTGATCCCCTGCCATATATGTTTATTAGTATTTGTATCTGATATCAGAGCCCAAGTCCTCCCAATCTCCCCCACTCTCTGTTCCTTCACCACACAGAGAGCGGAAGTGCTTCAAATATTTTCACTTATACAATCCTTACAAGAACTGTCTTATTCCCACTTGTCAGAAAAGTCTAACCCACAAAGAAATTGAGTAATTTATCCAATTTCCTCTGTATAATAAGTAGTAGAACTGTGATATCTACTGAGGCAGGATGCCACCTGAATGCTTGCCCCTAATCACTAAGGCACCACCCTTCTCTGTTTTGTAGGACTAGCATGCGGTAAATTACATTAAAGGATTATTTTTTTAAAATATTTTAAAATGTCAAGCTCTTCCAGTTCTGTCCATACCACTAAGGCAGAGTGAGGGAGAAAGGGAGATGCTCCCCAGTGTCATCCCTGGGCACACGGGAGCTCTAGCTTTCTTACTCTTCCTTGCTGTTAAAGGGAGACAACCTGGGTAGTACTAGGACCTAATGTATGGAGGACATAAAGGGTGACATATGTGATTCCCAGGCCTGAAAACCTACAGGTAACTTCTTTGTTTGCTTTGCTTCTCCCATGTGGGTAGAAATCTCTATGATCTGGGTGACAGTGGCACAAGCTATGAGGAACCTGAATCGCCGACTTATCATATAGAAGAAAATTAACCAGGTGAGTCATCCAGTACTCCTAGGCCTGGGAAACAGGCATGGATTATGCTCAGCCACTGCGACTCCAGGTTATTCCTTTCAGAAGCTGTCAGTTTTCCCTTATTGATTCACCTACTGAGTTCCAAAAATGGGGTGAGCACTCCCAGCAGCCACCACATTAGATTCTTGGGTATACATGGTGGCACTCGACCAACTGGTTAATCAGTTTGGAATCAGGTGTAAGATTTCAGTTGAGTTTGGTTGACCTCCCTTATAGAAGACCTGTAAATATTGGTCATGACCACTTTCTCTATGACCAAGGAAAGAAAGTTGCAGGGAAGAAAGGGAATGGTCCAAATGTAGAGAAGCAATACAGAAATGAGGTCTTTTAAAATAGAAATTTGATTTCTTATTAACCAAAATGCTGATAATACCTCAAAAGATATTCAGCTCAGTGATTTTCTCAGTATTACAAGGATATTCCATAGCTCATGGAGTGGATTTTTGAGTGGCTTCATGGAGTATTCTTTGGCTTATAAATTCAGACTCTTCCTTCTGTAAGAATAGGAGCTAGAGTCAGAGTCAAGGAGTTACATTTCAGGACAGGATACCAGGGGCCATGCTCCATGTTATGTAGAGGTAAGTTGCTATTTTCTAACAACTGAAAAGAGTCAAACTTTGTTTTGTTTTGTTTTTAAACTTATACCTGCCATTGTCCTTTGCTCTTTGTGAGACTCTCACTGTAGGGGTGGTCTTCAGTCTCACAAGTACAAAGTGTGTGTGTGTGTGTGTGTGTGTGTGTGTGTGTGTGTGATATGCTACTTACATGGAAAAAAATCTCAGATTTGGAGAATAAAGGAAAATGTAATCAGGTCGATTTGGGGAAGAATTAACCCTTATTTTCTGCTGATGTACTAAGAGGACCAGAGACTAATACCTATTTCTTTGTGCTAGGAAAGCAAAACTGTGAGCTGATAAATTTCTTTGGGGAAATAGCCAAAAATTGGAGTGAAAATTGCTAAATTAAATGTTAATCTCATCATTAACTGAAAGGTCAAATTTATGTCAAATCAAATGGTTGAACTTTGGAAAGTGGGTTTACCATACTTCTAAATGTTACTTGCAGTCTCTGTATGGTTTTGGTAAATTGTCATTATATAAATGAACCTCTAACTTTCCTGGTGCAAAGATTTTCTGCTTGACCATATGAGGATAAGGAGACCCAAAGCTGAAATTCATTATTTGTTTGCACTTCTGGATTTAAATCAAATGACCGAGCGTATCCATTATTCCTTCAAAATTCATTGAGTGCCCAGACACTGCCGCATTAAATTCAAATTAGTTTTGGAGGTGTAATGCTTAAAATAAACTGTGGTTAGTGTTTTCTTTATCAGTCATTTAATTAATATTTCCTGAGTCCCTTTGTGTTCTAAGCGCTATGTGGGGCAAACATGCTACCTACTGACTGCTGGAATAATTTATTTAGAATTCTCTGCCTCTTCTGCTTGAGTCTGAATACACTGAAAGATGAAGTCAAGAGCCTAGCAAATAATAGGCATTCTAGTAAATGTATGAGTACACTTGGAAATCTGAGAAATCCTACAGGAATGAGGGCATCAACATTGTTTCTACTTTACCTCACTCTTTGATGCCCCCCCCCCAAAAAAGAAGTCAATTTCCCACTACTAAAACAGGAAAAGAATTATATCTATAATTTATTCTTTCAATTAAAACTTACAGAGAACCTTGTTTATGGTCCGTGCTTTGCTGTTGCCCCTGGCAAAGAGATGTCCACATTTTAATGCCTGGTTCCCAGAAGCCGTGCACTGGGTACCCCTCGCATTGCTCAGCTGGGCAGCTGGATAATTATCAGTCAAGCACTGACACCTTTGTACATGTCTCCTTTATTTCTCATCCAGTTATTGCAAGACAGAAGAGAAGAAATGGTTAGTTCACATGACTGTCAGGAGCATAACAACCGTGACTCACTTCAGCACATGTAATGAAATCAACAGCGGTAACCAGCATTTCTTTTGTTTTTGAAATAAGATTGCAAAGGTTTCTTTCAGAAGAGAGTGCTATTAGAGGGCAAGGAATCATTAACTACTGTCCATAATAATTGAAGTTGAGGGGCTGGGGAGATAGCTTAAGGGCACAAGTGCGAGCCTGGCAAGTGAAAGATTCTGAGTTCAATCCCTAGTTCTGCCACCAACCAATCAATCAATCAATAAATAATCAAAGTTGAATATCTTATTGTTTGTTTATTTTTAGTCTTTAGGAAATACAGAACCACTCCAGAGTGCTTCTTTTCTCCCTCTCCCTTCTCCTGAGCAGCTAGCTTTGGGAGCAGTTCTCCTCTGTAGCCCTTGAACTGAATCCAACTTTATTCCAGGTACACTGTGAAGTAGACAGAGCTGATTAAACTCTGGCAAAGCAGAGGGGAGAGAGGCAAAGACCTGAAAGATACCATACGTACCTAGGGCTAGCTGAAAAAGTTTAAAGGTGATCCTTGACCATCCCATGACTCATAAAGCACTGAATGACTCCCACCCCTTAGCCAAGAATTTTTTAGTTTAACAAAGGGGCTGTTAGTTTAAATGCTGTTTTAACCTAGCTTTTAATTTCCGCATTGACTAGATCTTCACTTTTGATGAGCATTGGTAGTTGACCAGCTTGACTGGGTACATTGGTCTATTTGTTTGGCCAGCCACCTTTGTTAGTCATAAAATAAAGTGGCAAGGAAAAGTTCACAAGTCTTATTTAAACTCATAAATAGATTGGACTGGGAAGAGGAGAAGAAAGAGGAAGAGAGAAGCAGAGAGAATTTTCCATCAGAGTTGCAAACCCCAGGAAGGCAAATTAGGGAAATTCGTATAATAGATGATAAATGGGCTTCGTTTCTCAGGACTTTTTAATGCTTTTTCAGCTCCAATCTCTGGCCTTGCCTTAAGACTGAAATCATTCCATTCACCACTGATGGAATGTCCAGCCACCTTCTGGGGAAGGATGCCACTGGAGCCCACAGAGAGGTTCAAATGAAGCTCTGTGGCTTGCTCAGCAACATAGGCACAAGAAAAACCTTTAGAATTTTCTTTTGATTTTATACCTTTTCCCACATCTTTTGAAGTTTTTATTTCCTGGACCACAAAATATGGTTGGCATATCTGGCTATCTGAATGGACCATAAAATCAATTAAAGAATTGTACCCAGTTTACTTTTAATAGGCTTTGGTGGGTACTGTACAGTAAAGATGCTACAGATACTTGGACATTGCCTTTGGTGAGACATGAAGTCTGTGTCCCTTCAGCTTGAATCTGGACATCCTTGGCTGATCGAATATGTTGGAAGTGACACTGTGACAATTTCTATGGCCATCAAGTGATGAGCATCTGAATATGATACACAAAACTGAGAGAACTGTGAGACCACATAGTTAATAAAACTCTACTGTATTCTATGACTTGTGTCAGGTTTGGAGGACATGAATAGTCCTATATGGCTCAAGACGTTCACAGTTCAATGGAAACAAGAGGTATGTGTGTGGAACATCAATGTTTAACCAACCACGTTACAAAGGGCTATAGTGTTCTCAAGCATTCATGCATGTAAGAATCACCTTAGTAGTGAACTAAAACCAACAGGCTCATCTAGAAGGTCTCCGCATTCAGGAAGATTTTTAAAGAAGAGTGGGATTTTGTGCTCTCAAACCCAAGTTTCTGGCAGCCCCGTGTGCTGTCGTTGGTATAATGTGATGGAAGTCAAGGGACTTTCCTAGCCAAAAATACCACTGTGTGAACCCTGTATTTAAAACTCCTACAACATTCAATCTTTGAATAAGCTTTGAAGGTCTTTGCAAAATTTACTTTCAAACTTGGAAAGAGAAAAATAGTCACTAATGCCTTAGATCACATCTGCTGATTTTTAGCTTTAAATTAACATATTTTGTTAAGTATCTGAGGTGGTCCTTGTATATTATAGATGCCCAAAATAGTTTTATATGATAAAATAAATGCTTACACTGGACACAGAAAACATGGGCTGGAGAACTTGAAGGCATAGGCTATTTCATTAGAGGCACTCCGCTGCGTTGTAGAGAAACTTTCCTCCCAGAGCACAAATTGCTTCCTGAGTGGAGAATGACCACAGGCTTTTGAGAAAACAAACACCTGCCCATGTTCAGAGAACACTGAGCAGTGGAGGTGGGAGTGAGACACCCACAGCAGGATTTGCCACGGTGTGTTTAAGGGCTGTAATCTAATTAATCAAAATTAACTACAAACTCCAAGAAAATTACAATGTGTACATAATTGCATGTGAAGTAATGTGGCAGCTATTTAAAGCGTTGCAGGAGTTCAGCGAGACCAGCAGTCGCAGAAGACTTCTTGTGCCAAGCAAGGCTCCCTGGAAGCTGACGACAACAGAAAAGGACGCAGTCCCCTGGGGAGTGTTCCGTGTGCTCTGGATGCAGTCAGAGTGGCCATGGGTTCCGGAACAGAGCGCACAGGCTCTGGAGGCAGACCATTGCTCTGGAGTGGATATGGTTTGTTCCCATTAAAACTCAGGCAGAGGTGCAGCACAGCAGCGCTGGAATGAGGGGCCTGTAGGGTGGATCAGTTCTCACCAGAGCAGGATGCTATAAAGCAAGCCGGCCTTATCATCCCTGTCCCGCATGTGCATGCTCACTCCCCTGGCCTGGGCTCCCACCACGTGATGCCTCCCACCAGTACCACACGAGACCCTTGCCATCCCATCTAGCAACTACTTGATCTTGAGCTTCTCTATCTACAGAACCATGAGCTAAACAGTGCTCTTTTCTTTATAAATTAGCCAGTCTTGAGCGCTCTGTGATAGCAACAGAAAATGAACTGAGCAAACTATCTTATGAAGAGATAATTAAGCATAATAATTATTTGTGTTATGAAGGAAGATGATTATACCATCACCTTTTCAGCTGCTACCAGGCCATCATGGCCAAAGAAATTGTGCTGTTTATTTTGATAAACTTATCTACTTATCACATCTATTTACAGAAAACAGCTTGAAGCACACACCACTATTCACTCCATTTCTTAAGGCTCATCATTTCTAAAACATGGCTGTGGTCATAGCACTTCCCTCAGCTCCATCACACACTCCACATGAGGATGTGGTGGCCCAGCCTCCTCTGCCCTTCTAGACCCTTCTGGCCACAGCTCTCTTCCCTAGAGTTGCTTGGCCCACAGTGCCTGCTTTGTTGGTCTAGGTAAGACTCTTCCTTCACTGGCATCAGACTGAGCATCAACTCTCTAATTATAAATTTACATTTATCTTCCAAGGAAGAACACATCTGTCACACTCTTCTGTGTCTTCATGGCACTTAACAGCTCATTATTTGAGGTCTTTTTAACCCCCAGGCTCACTCGTCCCCATTCAATGTTCTTTCTTTCTCAGCACTTTGGGCTCCCCATCCTCCACTCCCAGTAGAATCTGGCTAGTGGAAGACACCACCCGGCATCAGGAGGCAGGGACAGTGTTTAGATCGATTTCCTGGCACCTCCCAGCTTGGTTGCTTTGGTTTGGCTTGGCTTTTCTACCAAAAGCTATATGTACTTCCAGGCACTCCTACTTGGTAGCTACCTTCTGTCCTGGTGCCCTCGTCCCCTCATTGCTTCTTGGGCCCTCCTGTGATGGCGGAGGTTCTGTGTGGCAGTCCATGTGGCATTTCACTGCCCTGGTGCACTTCCTGAAATACTGGCCATAGCTTGTGAACGGTCTCTATTTCAACAATAACACAGTATGAATTGGCTATGTGCCTCCTATAAGACTCAGTTGATGCACCTCGTTTGGAGAGTAGGCCAAGAACTTTCTATAACATTTGTGATCTGATGGCCCAGTGAATTTCTCCCAAGACGCTAATTGACTCACTTCTTTGAGCTGTGTTCTAGGAAGATTAAGCCTGGTAATAATATCAGAAAATATTTTTCCTAGTCCCTCATCATTAACCTTTAGATGTGGAGTTAGGATGCTACATCCAATCACCCAGAGTGTAGCAACAGATCTAATCAATTTGGATGAAATCTTCTAATATCAGAAGTTTAATAGCTAGATGCACCCTACACTCATTCATAGAGGGTAAAATGCTTAGATAAAATTTAGACACAAATGTGGAGAATTAGTTCTGATTATCCAATTCTATCACAGGATAAGGAGGCAGAAGTTCAATGGAGTAACAGGTATTTGGATTAATTATCTATGGCAACCCAAATTATAATAAAGCAGATACTCAATAAAAGCTCATAAAATGGAACTTAATTGGGTGATTGTGCAAGCCCACAGATGTTGTGGAGCATTAACTGCTAAACAGCGTTGAATTTCTGTTTGAAGCAACCAGAGCTTCTAAGGCACCCAAGTCCTTCCTTGGGTATTGGTGGCAGAGCAGACATCATGAGCCAACTGTAGAATGTCCCACGTGGGGAAAGCCACCCAAAAATCTTTCCAGAGCAAGCAAAGGGAAACAACTTGCTGTGTAATATTTGCCAAATTTTAATGGTGAACATACATAGACTTTGGTGGGTGGAAAATTACATGTGTGAATTGGGAGCCATTGTGCATTTAAAGGTTAAGATCAGCAAGTAATCCTTCTTGGTTTCCTTTCTGACACACATCCAGGTCCTCAGAGACTGAGGTATCTGGGCTGCCCCTAGGCTGGGGGTCCAGAGAGGCAGCTAGCACAGAGAAGAACCTCTTCATCAAGGCTGCTTGTGGATGAAAGTGAAACCCCTAACTTGTGTGCCCAGGGGCTATGATCAGAGCTCTTGGACTGAAAGAGGGGCTCTGTTGAGAGAACAGTGAGCTTCCCTATGCAGAAATTGGCCAGTGGGATTTTTTCAATTTGCACCTGGTGTTGGTCAGGAGTTCATGAAAATCCACAGAAAGGAATGTTTCCGAGTCCAGCGATGGAAGGGGAAAAAAGCTGAATGGTCGTGCTTTGGGATCATGAAAAGTGCGGATTCAGTCGAGACGGAGACTTTGGTCTTTCCTGAGGAGAATGCTTCTAGGCCAGCGTTGGAGGTCTGGGCTCCCTCCCCACAAACTTAGGCAATGGAGTATTCACTGTCACCTTACTCCTCAGCCCTTCAAAGGGGACCCAAGACACCCACAGGTACCCAGAGGAAATGAGCAAGGCTATCCTTTTCCACTTTGAAGTCTTTCTCATCTTCCCTCAGTGCAGAGGGCTGTTCTAATCCACTAAATCCACAGTCAAGGACAATTCTTTCTTTACTATGTTGAGGATCTTTGACATTTTCTAAACACATTTTAAAATTTCCACAACAGTCTTTTTCTAAAGCTTGCATTTTCTAATGTAATTTCAGTTACTGCTATATTCTCTCTCAAGTAAATGGTTGATTTATAAGAAAGCAAAAAAGGGTATTAAATGAGAGGAAGAGACTAGGAAAAATGCCATAGTATTGACCGGCTACAATTTTGTATATACTTAGATTTCTAAATGCCTGTGTAAAAATGTGTAACTGCTTTTATCACATTGTATAGGGATTGATTAGAATATCAATGATAGAAAATACCAATTCTAAATTAAGTATAAGATGTTTGATATTCAAAAAGACAGTAATGTCAAGCTCAAGTACCTATGTTATAGAGTAATAGTATCACGAAGCTTCTCATCTGGAGGGTTAAGAATGTAAGTTTTACAGACCACAAATTAGAGAAAAAGAAGGACTACAAGGATTGCCAATATTTTGGCCCTAGCCCTTCAAGGTCAATGAGGACTCAGGACATAAGAGAACCTGTGTGGTAACATCCTATAACTCAGTGGTTTCCCAAATTTTCTGTGCAAGGAGATTATTTGACCACAGAGGAAAGGGACTGATGATGTATAGTGTGCCTAAGGAGAGTCACCTAGAGAGAAAACATTCTCTCAGGCTTTCACAGAGAGCAAACTGGTCAAGCAATAGCTGTGACTCATTCAGACGGCTGATACTGACAACAGTTCTACAAAGCACTGTACGTGGTTTCAAAGTAAATCCTGAGGGGATTTGACTGACCTTAGGAGATACAAATGTTCCATGTTTTGTCATACAAGTCTTGCTTTAACTTGCCCTTAACCACCCAGCAGAAAATTTTAACCTTGAGGTATAAAATGTAAAGCTAGATTAGTATGCTGAACTGTAAAAGGCTTAAATCAACATTTTCTGACATTGCCAGTTCTGCCAATAATCTGTTGCAATGATGGAATACTGGACTATGTATACAACTACTTTCTCTTAGTTCAATGGGAAGAATTTTTTTGTACCAACAATGATTAGAAAAATTATCACGTCTACACCTTGTGCTCTGTATAACTACTAGGAGGACAACAATAGGCATTGTACCAATTATTGAGAATGTACTACTAAAGTGTTTTTGAAAATGCCACATTGTTATTTCTTACTAAAAGAAAAAAAAACCTTGCATTTTCTTTCATGAAAATTTGCCCTTCATAGTATAAAAATGTTTATGACACAAATTTCAAATGACACCAAAGAGAATAATATGTATCTATGACACTCTTATCTTGCTCCAGAAATGACCCCTGTCAAAGATGAGAAAACATTGTTCCACATTTCATTGTTCATGAATTAGTCCACCTATAAGATCTTACATAAGATAGCTGATGATTGTTTTTTAAATTACTTTTAATAAGAAATAACAATGTGACAGTTTCAAAACACGTTAGTAGTACATTCCCAATATTTGATACAATGCATATTGTTGTCCTCCTAGTAGTTATACAGAGCACAGGGTGTAGACGTGATAATTTGTCTAATCATTATTGGTATAAAAAATTTCTTCTCATTGAAGTAAGAGAAAGTAGTTGAATACATAATCCAATGTTTCATAATCGCAGTGGGTTATTGGCAAAGCTGGCAATGTTGGAAGCTCTTGATTTAAGCCTTTTACAGCTCAGCATACTAATCTAGCTTTATGTTTGATGCCTGATGGTTAAACTTTTCTGCTGGGTGGTTAAGGGCAAGTTAGAGCAAAACCTGTATAGCAAAACATGGAACTTTTGTATCTCCCATGGTCAGTCAAATTCCCTCAGGATTTACTTTGAAACCATGTACAGTGCTTTGTAGAACTGTTGTCAGTGTCAGCTGTCTGGATGAATTACGGCCATTACTTGACCAGTTTGCTCTCTGTGAAAGCTTGAGAGAATGTTTTCTGTCTAGATGACTGTCCTTAGGCACACTATATGTCTTCAGTCCCTTTCTTCTGTAGCCCTATAATCTCCTTGAACAGAAAATTTGGGAAACCACTGTGTAATAAATGTAATACATTATATCAATAGAGCCAAAGGCAAAAATCACATGATCATCTCAAATGATGCAGAAAAGCCTTTTCACAAAGTCCAACACTCATTCATGTTCAGAGTCCTACAGAAAATCGGAATAGAGGGCCTCTACCTCAATCTGATAAAAGCCATCTATGACAATCCAACAGTTAACATAATTCTAAATGGGGAAAAACTGAAGGTTTTTAACTCTCAGATCTGGTACAAGGCAAGAATGTCCTCTATCACCACTCTTCTTCAATATAGTTCTGGAATCATTAAACAAGAGAGAGAAATAAAAGGAATAAGAATAGGTAAAAATGAAGTTAAATTATCATTATTTGCAGATTACATGATAATCTACTTGGAAGACCAAAAAAACTCCAGCGAGAAGCTACTAGAATTATTACACAAATTCAGTAGCATAGCAGGATACAAAGTCAACACACAGAAGTCCGTAGCATGCCTCTACACAGATAACAAACACACTCAGAGAGAAATTAGAGAAACTATACATTTTAAGATAGCACCGAGGATAGCTGCTGATTGTACTACTAATTTCCATTGGTTTTTCTAGAGGGATCAGTTAATGCTTAAAATTTTTATTTTGACCAGTTTTCCATGCTTATATCTGATAATTTGAGCAATTACATTAAAGACAATAATATGCAATGTAACAACCACTACTGAATACATATCATCTTGGGGGAGGGTTGTTGGAAATTCTGTATTGTCTCTTGCTGGGAACCATGGAAGCTGTAAATTGGTCAAATGTGTGAAAGCCTCAGTGTCCAAAGTGGTCAAGTTACCTCAGTCCTGAGATGAGCATCCTGACTGGTTCATGTCAGCTATTAGTCACTGGCAACCTTGTGTTACATGTTACTAACTTTCCAAAGATATAAATAAATGTCCATACTGTTGCTTGGGAGTCACCTTGCCAACCAGGAAGACAGGCCACCACCTGACCCAGCTCTTTTCTTCTTGTCTATCTTTTTCTCACTCCTGCTGCCATTTCTCCTCAGGTATAATCACATGGAGAGACCAACAAGTTCCAGCACTTTCTAATGTCTTGTCTATTATTTACTATTATTTTTTAAATAAAAAAGAAACAAAAGATTAAAATCTTAAACATCATGATATAAAAATGGTAAAGCAACATTCTGTGGTGAATTCTCAACAGTTATCCAAAGAAGCAGGCTGCTTCAAGTGATCTCACTCTTGGTACATTGCTTGTCTTTGAGGAGATTGGCCAACTGCAATGAACTTGTCCTAAAAGTATTAGGACTGATATTAGAGAACTTTGAAATGAGCAATCAGAGAAAAGTAAATAAAAGACTCCTTCAGGTTGTCATTTGTATTTAGGGCTTGGTTCACAGGATGAGAGAGAAGGCAGTACTGCCAATCTAAGGGAGGTGGGAAAAGCTTCAGTTTGTTTCATTTAAATACTCTGTAACGGTTTACAGAAAGGGTTGTCCAACATTGTGAGCACCTCATCTCTATAGGGCTGCTGGCCCTACCTTTCATAGTTTTTTATTTATTTTAAAATCCATGTGTTTGAGCTGAGGAGATTTCTCAGTAGTCTAAGTGCCTTCCTGAGAAGGGCAAGGACTCAAATCTAATCCCTGGTACCACATGCCATGCAGGCCCTGAAACTGGGTGTGGTGGTGCATGCCTGTCAACCCAGCACTTAGGAGGCTGAGACAGGAGGATCACTATGAGTCTGAGGTGTGTAGCAAGACCCTGTATCAAATAAATAAATTAAAGATAAAAATAAAATAAAATCCATTTTTTCTCAGGATGACTTAGCTCAACCTCGGTCATTTCTTTGAGGCTTAAATATACATGAGTGCTGACAGAAACTAAATCAAGCTACTTACAGGGCTCAGATCTGAGCCTAGGCTACCACACCCAGAGTTAATCAATGCACGTGGTTGCTCCCCACAGTTGTCACATGACATTTCTTACTGACTTCATTCTATAATAGCATTTCAGGCTAACAGAGAATCTTGACCCTGGAAACACACTGGACTCATTGTGTTTTTCTAAATTTAGTTTCCAGAGATTCTGATTTAATTAGGGTCCCACTGATATGTTCAGTTCCTTATGGGCCAGTATTGGTCTTTTCTATGTGATTCAAAGTATATATTTTGGGAGTATAATGGATTCCTCTTATACTTTCACCTTGTGCACTCATTTATGGGGTGCCTATGTCATGCCTTCCATTTACACCCCTATTTCAAGAATGATCCCTATAAGAAGTTTTCTAATCATTTCTTTCCTTTATACTCTTGAGACAATTTCCTATCCCTTTTGTCTCAGATACAGGTGTGCTGAATAGCTAGTTATTAGATTTTGATCAATTTATGCAGCCATGTCTTCATGCCTAGTTAATTTGTGTAGTCCTTAAGGGCAAAACTGTCTTCTATAATTTCCAGTTTTTTTCCAATATACTGCAAGGTGCTTCAGGTACAGTTGTTGAAAAATGCTGGCTGAGTTAGTGGAAAACTCTTGAATTTCAACCAGAGTGTGCTTGGAGAAAGAAGAAAAAGAAATAAAATGCTGGCAGGCCTGTTTTATAATTGTCTCAGTTATTCTTCTCTTGTTACTGGGACAAAATACCTCATGCCCAAAATGAAAGAGGGAAAGGTTTATTTAGCTTAGTCAGTGAAGGTTTCCATCCATACTCAGCTGGCTCCAAGGCAGAGTGGCTCATGGGAGAGGGCAGCAGTTCAGGGCCACAGCAAAGGGCAAAGGGCAAAGGGCAAAGGGAGGGGCTGCAGTACACAGCTAGCTAGCCTCTCTCTCCCCTCCTTACATTGTAATGTAAATTAGCCACCCCAGGGCAGGTGTAGCATCCGCACCCACAATAATCAATCACAAACTCCAGAAGCAAGGACTGGCAGGATGGAACCCTTCAGTACAGCTTGAGAGGACTTGTTTTTTTTTTGTATTTAGTACAGGGTCTACAGGGTCTCACAACACAGATCTGTCTCATAGTGATCCTCCTGTTTCCAGTCTCCCAAGTACTGGGATTCTAGGCTTGTGCCAGCATGCCCAGTCTCAATTGCCATCTCAGCACAGCCCAGGGGTAGGGCTGGCATGCCGGGGATTGAACTCTGGCCCCTGTGTCTGTCGTAACAGGCACTTTAATCAGTTGAGCTATCTGGCTGGCTCTGGAATTTTTATATATAATATATGTATCTGTTTGTTTGTATTTTGGTACTGGGAACTGAACTCAGGACCTTGCACTTGTCAGGCAGGCACTGTGCCACTGAGCTACATCCCTAGCTTGGGAGGATTTACAAGGAGAGGAATTTAGAGACTGAAGTCAGATGACTCTGCCATGGGAATTCTGGAAAGTGCTCCCAAGGGAAGGCCAACACACAGGCACCTGATTGCCCATGTTCCCAAGTAACAGAGGTCTGAGTAGGGCAACACACTAACCTGGGAAGTTAGCAAAGAAGTCAGAGACGAAGACTCCGCTGGATTCTGGAGGCCTTTTTTTTTTTTTTTTGTATTACTGTTTGAAGTGATTTCATTGCAAGCGCAGTGAAATTTTGCACATTGCACGCAATCTAGTTGCAAATTCCAGCCAGCTGATAATGCAGAAGTAAATATATCTGGACTGCCCTAAATGCAGTATTTCGTTTATGTAGATGGAGGCCTGAAAGAAATGTTTTTTTTTTTCTTTTTAAGAATTTTAATTCTTTATTTAGTGTAGGGTCTCCTTACATAGCTCAGACTCACAGTGATCCTCCTGTCTCAGCCTCCCTAGTGCTGGGACTATAGGCAGGGGCCACCATGCCTGGTTTCAGTGGTCAGTACGGCATGCAGTACCACGGATGGAACCTGGGCCCTTGTGCTTGTCAGGCTGACACTTAGAATGCCACGTTATCTGCCTGGCCCTTGAATAAGGCTCTCAGTGATCTGTAGGGTAGAGATGGCTTCAATGTGTTGGGCTCTACTTGTTCTAACAGAACATGTCCTCCCATGTAGTGCACACGTGCCTGAGGCACAGGTCATCAAGTGCTATGTTTTTTCTAATGATACTGAAAAAGGCAGGAAGCCACACCGCTGATCAAACGCTTCTTGCTTTGTTCTAGTGGCTGCTTGGTACAGTGGCACCGTGGCTCTAATAGTGATAACAGTCGGTTATAGCACTTAGTTTTCTTTTTCAATATTTCAGCATCAAATCTATGAGTAGAAAAAATAATTTTGGTAGACACTTGGTATATTAGTTAGCTACTGCTGCATCACAAGAAATCACAAATGGAGGAACTTAAAACAATACCCTTTTATTACCCTGTGGATTCCATGAGTCAGAAATCTGGGGATAGTTTAGCTGGAACCTCTGCCTAAGGTCTCACAAGGTTACATAATGGCTGCTGGACTATGTCCTTCTCTGGGGTCTTTACTAGAGAAGAACTGGCTTCCAGGATCTCTCAAGTTGACAATATTCTTTCCTTTCAACCATAGAACTGAGGGTCTGGGCTACTTGGTGACTGTCACATGAAGGTCAACTAGATCCCCTAAAGGCTGCCCTTAGCCCTTTTCTGTGTGGCCTACTTAGCTAGCAAGATGAAATCTGTACAACACAACATGGTCATGGACATGACAACACACCATCTTTGTTTGACACATTCTATTGGGTTAGAAGCAAGTTATAAGTCCCAGCATTACTCAGTGGGAGGAGTAACCCCAGGAGACAGAAGGTGGGAGTCCACCCTAGAGCCTATTCCCTATACTTGATGTTATTTTTATTTATTTATATTTAATTTTATTAATTTTAATGAGAAAGAAACAGCAATGAGGTAGTTTCAAAACAGATTAGTAGGACAGTTACAAAAATTAATACATTGCATATGGTTGTCTTTAGAGTGCAAGATGTAGACGTGATATCTTGTCTAAACACTATTAGTACAAATCTTTCTTGTCACTGAAATAAGAAGAGGTAACTGTATATCTATCCTAACTATTTTTTTTTTCACCACATAATGAAGATATCTTTCTTTGGAAATATTAGCCAACTGATGTAATAAAGTTTAGGGGTTGCTGATAGGCACTCATCTCAAATATTTTTTCTTCTTTGGTAAACTTAAACTTTGTTCTCCATTGGCATCTTCTGAGGGTGAAAAAGGAAGTACATCTTTTAAACATGAGTATAAAACTGGTTTTTAAGGTCATAAGGGACCTCATAGTTATTGATTTGTTTTTGACAGTCCAAAACTATCTCTTAGATCTCTGAGGTAATATCATTCCTTCTGGTACTATATATTCCAAGTGAATCTCTTTTTCAGCTTTCTTTTAAACATTTGTAGAATAACCAGCCACACTCACAATATGCCCTGCCATCTTTGGGGGAAAAGTCAGTGTTATAAAATATTGCCAGAAAAAAAATAGATGACAAAAAATAACATGAAAGTTTGAGTGCCTGTTTTGTAGTTTTGATGTCCATATCCTTTTATGGTTTGACTTTAATTGTCACTCTTTTTCCAACTAGTCCTCCAGTGGTTCCAGTTGCTCCTGGAAGCCTCAATGCCACTGACACCTTTCCACCCAGGTAGCTTCCCCAGGCCTCTTCCGTTTAGAATATCAAGGTCCACTTCCATCGCAGGTAGATGTGAATTCAACAGGACTTGAAAACATGTATTTTCAATCAGCCTTGCAAATTCGAAGTGGGAAAAATCACTTTAAATTCTGCCTAATGGAAAGAGTTAAACCAGTTGCCCTCCTGGTGGGTTTGGTTTCTTCTTTAGGAGGTGTTTGCCACCAAATTATCCAAGTTTCCTGAGACAGAGAAAAAAAAATTAGAACCTGTAAGTGTTGGCCAAGACAAATGCCACAATTTTGATCAGCTAATAAATGAGAAATTACTGGTTTAAATTCCCTTTGAAATATAGATGTACTTCAAAATGAAGGAGAAAAAGTATGGTAGAATACAGCTGAGGAGGCACTGCCTGCCCTATGTTTGAAAAAATGGCCAGAAATAGTTTGTCAAATGCAAAAGTGGCCAGCTTGCTCATCTTTACTTTACAGAAACATTAAGGTCTTTATCTGTGCACCTGAAGCTACTAAAGAATTCTTTCAAGAAATGGAACCTATGTCCTGCTGTCTAATTATTGCTGAGATCTCTAGGTGTGATACTGCATACCTAATGCTTAATATCCAATAATGCTCCACTGTAACATTATACATACATAAATGATGTTTTAAAGAGGACAGGGACCAATTAGCTTAATTAGGTCAAGCAAATATAAGAATAAGTAATGGCTTTTGACTGCAGAAGGCAAAAGATGAGCGAATTGTTGGAAAACAACAGCATTATAAAGTAGGCAAGGCCGCATCTGCCTCAGGATAGAAAAGGGCATGCTAAAGGGTTTAAGGTAGAAAATTTGTTGTG
>PVKN010012779.1:0-20458 GCA_004027915.1 Capromys pilorides
ACTCAGTCCAGGTTGGGCTCTAATTCATAGGGATCCTCCTGCTTCAGCCTCCCCAGTGCTGGGATTATAAGCATGCACTACCACACCTGGCTTATATGTGTATTTTTCAGCTAAGAAAATCTGTAGCATTTGCTGGGTTCTAAAATAGTACTGCTGCCATAAAACACCAGGAACCACTGCTAGAGATAACATACTTAGGTCATATTACACAAGATTTTATAAGAATTACATTGGATCATACAATAATTATATAATATACATGAATTCATGATTTCAAAGGATATGATAAGCAGTCTTCAGATAAAGTGGAAATACTTGACATTTCTGTTTATAAGTGAAATTTCTATTTCAAATTCTATCTGAATGTAAACATATCAGAATGCTAAAGTATCCAGCTGTGTCAAATAAATGTAATTTTCATATCTAGTCAAGAGGTTGCCAGACATAGCGGTACATGAAGCATCTGTGAGGCTGAGGCAGGAGGATTACATCAAGTTTTGAGGCCAGCCTGGACAATACAATTGAGTTCAAGGATGGCCTAAACTACATAGTGAGACCCTGTCTCACAAAACAAAACAAAACAAAACAAGCCCTCCATGTGCTGTGCATGGAAAGAACAGGAAAAAAAAAAGTAACAAAAGGGAAGAAAAGCAGAACAAAATAAATCAGAGATAATCCAAAATCTAATTTTAGTTGGTCAAATGTTCTCATTCTATATTTAGACCCTTCTAATGTGAGCTGTAACCAACAGATTAGTTGGCTGGCTTTTTCCTGTCCCACTAAATAATGGCAATGGTCTTTTAAAAAGCAGAGACACAGCTGGGAAGTGTGGCTCAGTGGCTGAGGGCCCACTGAGCCTTACACAAGGCTCTTGGCTCAATCCTCAGCATCACTGCAAACAAAACGAAAAGCAGAAAGCCAAATGCAAAATAGAAGAGGGAATCCAGTGAAACCTAACCTAGCAAGCTTACCATTTCTTCACTAAACAAAAATAAAATGAAAAACTGTGTTTTACAAACAACTAATATTTCAAAGAACACAGGTAAAAAGTTCTTTTTTGAAATCAGAGTACCAATACCCAATATAGAAAAAGGTTATTTGAAGGCCGGCCAAATAGCTCAGCAGATTAAAGCACCTGCAAGCAGGCGCAGGGATCAGGGTTCAATCCCCGCTGCCTGCCGCGCCAGCCCTGCCCCTGGGGTGCGCTGACACGGCTGGGCATGGTGGTGCATGCCAGTGATCCCAGTTGTTGGGAGGCTGTAAACAGGTGGATCACAAGTCCAATCTAGTAGTGAGATCGTGAACACCCTGTAGACCCTTCCCTAAAATACAAAGTAAAAAAAAAAAAAGAAAAGAGAAAAACAGTTATCTGAGAAGCTCACCTAAAATATGCTAATTACTCACTGTCCAAGGGCAAGGGTCAATTTCACCATTAAATACTGATTTGCTAAAAGTGTTACTCAACAGATCATACCTGATGGTAATTTCTGCTTCATCCCATTGGACCTTGGCAGATGTGCTGCCCTCTTTGACCACTCCCAGCAGCGTGGCATGGCGCCCAGTTTGCTTGTGAACACACCGACCTCCAACTCTAAGACCAGCATCCACTCCTCCTATCACTGCCAGCACGGGCCACACTTCTATGCAAAGAGTCCTCAGCTGTGGCTCTGAGAGGTCAGCAAGGCCATGCCTAGTATGTTTACCTTTCTCTTCCTCTTTGTTCTCCTTCTCCTCTCTCACTTCATTTTCCTCTCGGCTCTGAACCGAGCGGCTTTTCTTTAGCTTCTGACCTGACTCTTTAATACACATTTTAATTTTATGTAGCCTTTCCATCATTTTTTTGTTAATGCTGTAAGTCCAACGGTCTGTTCGGTGAAGAATACGGATAAGCTGAGTGGTGGCCTCAGCTAACACTGTTGCTACTGGACTACAAATGGGATCTCCTGGAAGTAAGTCCCGGGGTGTGCCACGCATCTGCATATCACAAATTTTCACCTACATAAAAGAAAAGATGGTGGGAGATGTGAGACATTACAGGTCTCTTTAACTATTAGTCACTATAAATCCTAACATACAGAATCTCATTTAGCTTCTTAATGCAAGTGAATTTTAACAACCAGCCCCCTAAAGGAGTGAGGAAATGTTACAGGCATAGTGCAGTTACATATGGCTCTCTGGAATAAAGTGCCCTATTATTAAAATCTCTTGTAGCCTTCCAGTTCTAAGGCTGTCAAGGCCTTTCAAAAGACAGCTATGGGGGCCAGGGACATAGCTCAGCAGTATAGTGCCTATCTGGCCAGCTCAAGGTCCTGAGTGGGATTTCTTATACCAAAAAAATCACAGATGGCTATGGATCACGGTATATATGACTGACTCAACTGAATCCAAAAGCGCTTAGAAAACACACTAGATCTCATCTTCAAGACGGCAGAGTAAGAATGAATTATAGAACCAGCCTTTATTGGATAACAAAGGTGGACACAAATATAACTATAAATTTTAAGCCTCCGATAGTCCTCTGTGGACATACACTGAAAAAAAGACATAAAACAGAAGGTAGGAGGATTTAAATTCAAATCTTAACTCTGAGGTTACTTTGGGACATTATTTAAGCTCTCTAATCAGTGCTTCATCTGGAAAATAGCATTAAAAATAATATTTGCCTTTTACTGTTATTTTAAAAGCTAAGCAAAAGTATGTACACAAAGTGCTTATTAGCACTTATAGCTTATTATCTGTGGCATGCAAACTATAAATGCTTAAAAAATGTTACCTACTATTAGTATTGATTTTCTCTGAGATTATATCCTAAGCCTGGATGAATTCCAAAGTTCATACATATCGAAAGCACCAAGCATTATTCTAAGCAGAACATGTAAAAACCCAGTTTTAGGTGACAAGAATATTATTAAGCCAGATGCAGTGCTGCACACCTGTAATTCCAGCTACTTGGCTGAAGCAGGAAGTTTGCAAATCTGAGCCCCACCTGAGCAAGTCAGTTAACTGAGGAGGCCCTGTATCAAAATAAAAAAATAAATAGAGCTGGGGCTGCAACCCACATGTACATTACTTGACTAGCAAGCCCAAGGCTCTGGGTTTAATTACCAGCACCACAAAAATAAAAAAGAAAAAAAGATCATCAAGGGACAGGAAGGAATGAGGTCAGGCACTAAGCAGCCACTGCATCTCTAGTTCACCTCTTACTATTTACCTGTTAAAGAAGAAGTCTTGTCTTATGAACGGCTAGCCTTAAAAAGCTCTGAAATTTAACTAACTCTTTCTCTCTTAATTTATTTAAAAGCACTGAATAAAAGGTAACCTTCATGATTACCTTTCTATCACAGGGAAATCATGTATAACCTAACTTGAAATTTTTCTACTACAAAACAAGAATTCCTTTTTTAAAATTGTAATGCTTTAGGCACACGTTTGCAGTACCTGATGATGACCTTCAGAACACACCTTCATTCTTTTTTCAGTCCTTCCCTTTTGTAAAGGTCTATCTCCCTATTTCCTATCTTCTCTTTTAACTTTTTCTTTATTTACATGTTTGGTTTCTCACACAACAGAAACTATGCGATATTTAAGCTGGGGTGTTGATATAGTTTAAAAACATGTCCCTGGGTGTATCCACTTTCCTACAAATGACTCGAGTTTATCTTTATGGCAAAGCAGTATTCTGTTGTGTACAAATGCCACATCATCTGTATGCATTCATCTGCTGTTCCACACAGGATGCTTCTAAGATTCAGTCGTTACAAGTGTGCTGCTGTAAACACAGTATGGATGGATTACTGTAATATGATATCTTTAAGCTACACTACATCCTCCAGGAGAAGAATGGGACAGGAACAAGATCTACCAGCTACACAGGGAGTCCAGAGAAGGTTGTCTCTCTGCTTGGGCTTTAGAAGAGGAAAACAAAAAGGTTCCAGTGACAAGGCATCCCTTTAATGTTGTTCTCATGAGGTACAAATTCATACCATTTATAAGACCTGAGAACCTTCCCAGTCAAATGAATGTAAGGTGATTTCCTCAGCATAATAGAACTATCATTATTTAGTTAAGGGTATCTGATTACATTTAAGATTACTTCTAGATTTCTTATGTTCAAAATGAGAACAAGCCAGATTATCCCTAATTTAGTTCATATAATTCCAGCTGCTGCCTACATATCTGAAAGTTGACTGACTATATTCAAATTGCCCGAAGGTCAACTAGCACATTACAGACAAGTTCTAAAAGTATCTAATCTTCTTCTAGAAGCATGAGTTACTTAGGTCAGATTCTTTTAATATGAAACGGCTTATGATCCTTATAAATTCTATGTGATAATAACAAATATCTTTTAAGCTTAAATATAAAAGTGTGAGGTTTCCATACCTTTTCCCCTGGGTTGCTGCTGTAGAACATTACACACGGGTACAACTCTGCTGCGTCCACATCTTCAAAAGCTAATTTGGGTTCCTAGTATGTGGCAGAGGTAAGGAACACAGAAAGAAAAGAATCTTTAACTGAAGATATCTATATTAAAATTAAACCCCTAATAAGACAAAACAACAGTTACTAGAGCCAAATCTCAACTAAACTTTGTAACTTGAGCTAATTTCACATAAAATAAATGATCTTAATTTGTTGGCCTACTTAAAAAATCTTACTGGGCAATGACTTTGTCACCTTTTTCATTGTTAGTTTTTAATTGTTAATTTGGTGCTGAAGCAGTTTTTTGGTTTTTGAGTTTGACTGGTTTTGGTCTTCTGGGATAAGGTCTTGCTACATAGTGCAGGCTGGTCTTGAACTCACTATGTACCAAGTCTGACCTCAAACCCACAGTGATCCTCCTGCATCAGCCTCTCTAGTGCTGGGATTATAGGTATGTGCCACCACACCCAGCTATTGCTAAAAATATGAGAGCCAGAAAGTACTAAAGAAGAGAAGGAAAGGAGATTATCTAGCAAGTCAGTTGCACATAATTTTTGTGGTTTTTTGGCAGGAAGCAATGTTTATGAATGAGTTTCGGTACCTCTCCATTTTTCCCAAAGGAAATGGTCCTGGCTTCCATGTCTAACACACAAGTAATGAAATCCCCCTGAGTAAAGCTGGACAGTGTCAGAGTCTGTTCTCCATTGTGGTAGAGGTTTCCACTATAGGCCCTATAGAGCCACATATCCGAGGTAGTACGGTGGTTAAAGTCATGGACTGGCCAGCGAGAAACCCCAACGCAGGTGCCTTCATTACCTCTGTTTTCCTTCACGATGTAAAACTAAAATAAAAATCACAACATTCATAAATACTAAAAAGAGGATATATGCTAATAACTCCAAAAACCAATACTAGATATTTATATAAATAACATACACATTTATGGAAACATGTTAGTATATTTTGGCTTAAGTGAACTATCATAAAATAACTTCATCAACTTATAAAGAGGTTAAAACAATTTTATTCTTTACTTGCAGAATGTTTAGAATAGCCTCTGAGTACCTGTAACATTTGAAGGAGGCAATTTTAGTTTGCAAGTTAATTATGAAGCTAAGAAATTATGCCTAATCCAGAAAACTCCAGATCTCTCCAGAGAGACCAGGCATGCTGGATCCCACTGTTATCTGACAACAGATGGAAAAGAGCAGCTGATGGTATTTTGTTTCGTTCTCTTTTCCAGATGGGAAGAAAAGGAGAGCACATGTTCCCATATATTGGTTTCAGGTGGGCCAAAGCAAGAAAATGAGCTTGCAGTTGTTCTCTAATCTGGTAAGAAGAAAAATAATTTAAAGATTTCTGAAAGTGAGCTTTGGGTAGACCAATAATAGAAGAACTGTGCATACTCTTTCCTTCAAGTAGGAGAGGGAAAGTTAAATCAGTTCAATAAACCAAAACAGAAAGAAAGAAATATTCTATTTTTTTTAAGGCTCCTGCTACTATTGTATCTCCTCTCTGACCAATTAACCCTATGAATGCTCAACTTACTTTGAAGGAGTTGACTAAACTTAGGATCTAAGGGGAGAGAAAGGAAAAAAATTAGAATAGCTTTGTTTTGTGAATTTTTATATCTGAATTTATAATTTAAAAATTGAAATAAAGGGTTATAACTTCATAAAGCCAAGGGGAACCCTGATTAATGAGAGCTGTAAGAAAAGCAGGACTGCAATGGTGGTGAACCTGTGACACACGCACTGCAGCAGGTATACCGAGCCCCCTCTGTCAGAGAGTGGGCTCAGTCACTCTAGTAGCTGAGCACTGGATAACAGTTGTATTTTCTAAGCTAAAGCCTGAGCATTCCTGTTTAATTGCAGTGCTGGCACTCTGTGATATGTAAGTGGGTTTTGGGTCGCAGTTTAGGCAACTGGTCTTTGAAAGGTTTGTCATCACTGGCTTGGTGGCACACAACTTTCTTGCTTTTTACCATAGTGAGTGGATTGCACTTTAAACTGTACCTACTAAAAACAAAGCATATGTCCCTAACTGGTGATATCTTTGCTATGAATTTTTCTTATTGGCGTTTGTAGAAAAAGGAAGATAAAATTTAAAAAGAGACATGCTCCAGAGAGAGAGATTTGTAGATACATTTTTAGAGCGCTATAAGGCAGTTTTCAGTTGGCAGTTAAGTTTTGTAAAATCAAATGTCTGACAAGGAAGCTGGAGATTTTCTAGCTTACACATTTTTGACTGGGTCAATTTGAACTTTAAGAATGACAAACAAAAAGAGCTTCCTTGAGGAAGTCTTGTGGGCCACCTGGACTCAATCACACAGCATCTAGGCCTGATGGCTGTGTCCCAAATCAGCTGACTTTCTCCAATACCAGACTCATAATTTGAATTGCTTAGATTCTAAATTAAAATATGATACTGTCTGCCATGTGCTGTTGTAGCCCACAGGTGACTATGCACAACCAAAAGTAGGCAAAGACTCAATGAACAGAACACAAACTTGGAGGCTGTTGATTTAGGACACTCTTTTGTGGGGCCATAACCTAAGAAAACATTATTAACGGTGGCTGGACTGTTGAATCTCTTGCAAATGCTCATGGGAAAGGGCTTCTTTTGGGATGGACTAAACTGTGGATTGACTATATATTTCAGATACTGAGACTGCTTACATGTTGAACTTATGACTCCTACTGAAAGCTAAAAGCTAAACTACAGAGTTTACTACCCATCATCCATTCTTAAGAAAATGAACTTTTAATTTCCTTGTGGTGATGTCTACTTCTTTTTTTGAGTTGCTATGTTTTACTTCCTGGGTTAGTTACAATTTCCAACAATACAGTGATGGTTTGATTGTAAACCCTCCCCTGCTTCTGAACCTTCCACAAAACACTGCCACATGCCATCCACACTCTAGACACCAAACTGACATCACAGACAACAAAATCCTTTGACACAGTCACCCTGAAATCAGTGGCTCAACTAAATTATTAACTGAACTACAGAGGATAGCAGCAACCCAATTAAGGCCACGTTAACCTGTATTACCTAAATATTGTATGTCCTGATAAGTGATGCTCTAATAATCATCCCCTCCAAGTTTCTATGGAGAACACACATGTCCTGCAGGATTATAGTTATTGTGTATGTACCTTATCTATAATGATATTGCCTCTAAACTAGATTGGCCAGAGCGGTTCTGTGTTAAATCAATGCCTAACTTTAAAACACAAAAACTTAAAGATGAAGCCACATGGCTTTTAAAGGCAGATCTTGATGGTTAATTTGTTTAAACTGGCTAAGTCTGAGACTCCTAGAAGGCATAACTGAAGTCAGTGCTACAGTTGCTCTCACCCATTGCCTGAGTAAAAGGGGTTTTATTAATAGTTTTACTATGAAGACTTGGCAGCTAAGAATCAATGGGATACACAGAAAATGCACAGTGTTATCCTTACAAACAACTGCTTATAATTGTAGCCCTTGGCTGGCATTGGGAAACTCAACTGCTAGAATAAAGCTTCCCTACATGGATAAAAATTTCCCCAACTGAGAAGGCTGGCTCATTATGCTTAGACTATACAAACAATATGGATTAACTAAATGCTTTTCTTCTGGCCATCTATATTTTTAGTTGATGGCAGCCAAAGAGTAACTACATAATACAGCACTTTTAGATGTTTGGGAGATGAAACGCTGAACAGGATTTCCAGGCAAAAAAGATCACAGAGCACTGAGGATGTAGCTCAATGGCACAGTGCCTGCCCGGCAAGTGCAAGATCCTGAGTTCGACACTAAATGTCCTGTGCTGTTGCAGGTCTATGCACAACTAAATGCACAACTAAATAAATGCACAACTAAAAGCAGGCAGAAACTCAATGAACAGAACATAAACTTGGGGCTGCTGATTTAGGACACTCTTTTGTGGGGCCATAAACTAAGAAAACATTATTAATGGTGGCTGGACTGTTGAGTCTCTTGCAAATGCTCATGGGAAAGGGCTTCTTTGGGGATGGACTAAACCTGCCCCAACCACCGAAAAGCTAAAGATCACAGAGATGTTGCTGCGTTTTTCACTGCTAAGGAGAAATGTGCTGTGTGAACCTTCATGAGATGGACAGACCACAATTTTTTCAACTACTTTTTTTTTTATTATAAGATAATTGTAGAGTGAGAAAAGAATTACAAAACAGTACAGTGTCCTTCAGTCAGGTTCCACTTACAATACCTTACATAATGATAGCAACAGCACTTATATATTTATGATTTTTTTATGTCCTTCCATAGGCTTTTCTTCATTTAAGAAGCTGGGGTAAAGGGACTAAAAGACAAATGCTAGCCACTACTTAGAACTCCACATACCTTCCACTGATAGCATCCAGAAGTTACTCCAGTTGATGCTAAGCCATATCCTTTTCCTCCACTGCCATGAGTTAAAACCTGTCCATTTTCCACAAGGCAACACTGAGCTTTCTCTGGGTCAAAAGACACTTCCTGTACAGGTAGGTTTTCTTCTTCCTCCTCCAACTCTCCTTGCTTCTACCAGAAAAGAAGCTGGGTCAACATTTTGAGGGAAACCAGGCACCTAATATACTGAGATATCTTAGTTTAATCCAACATACATTTATTAATTAGCTACCAATGATGAGTTATTGTACAAGGTAATGGGGACACAAGACTGGATGCTGCATATGGAAGACCTTGAGTTCCAATTAGGGGACAAAGACAAATAATGTCAGCACTGAAATGCAAAAACTACATAAAAGCATATGTCTTAATATGCTTGAGAAGGACAAGAAAAACATTTTAAAAAGAACAACTTCTGAGTTGACCCTTGAATGAAAAAAGACATTAAGCAGATGGTTATAGAAGAGAAAGGCACGTAAGGTGGTGCAGAGCATGTGCCAAGGCACAGAAGTGCAACAGTTCATTGCCAGCAGTGCGGAATGTACAGAGGATAAGAGGGACAAAAAACAGGCCCAGAAAAAAAAAGAAAGACAAAACAAAAATCATGGAAAGCCTTTTATACCATGTTTACTTTAAACTTTACAGACTAAGGAATGCGCATGCAGACAATTTACATAAAGGATGTATAATCAGATCTGTGCTTTACAAACATTTTGCCAGACGTGTTAGAGTGAAGAAAGACAGACTGATCAGAAGATTTCTGTAAGAAATGAGGTAATAAGTAGTGAGAGTTAAAACTCATACATCCAACAGACATGATGCAGCTACTCTATTGCAGAAACCCTCTCACAACTTCCATACTTCTGTAGGATCTCTAGCCTCACATAACTTACACTTTGGAAGAGAGGGACAAAAAAATAAGAAAACACAGGTAATAAATATTGAAATCATCATATTGAAATTAAAATTGGTGATGTGGCCAGGAAAACAATGGAAGTAGACATATACACCAACTACGCGATGTCTGTAATCTCAACAGTAGCCTGGAATAGGGTACCAACAGAAGAGATAAGGAGGTGGGCAAGCCTAAGATCTATTTTAAAGAGAAACCAACAAAAGAGCTAGAGATTGTACACATGGAGAAAAGAGGGTGAGCATAACTAGGCGAGGATCAAGGATGATGCTCAGGCTCTTGTTCCTGAGTAACTATCAGGCTGGGAAAACTCTGAGAGGAAAATGATGAAATGGAACTAAAAAAGCTAATATTTTTACACAGGGAATAGTCTGTAGGAAAAATGCCAAAATTTTATGTAATATTTGAGGATTAATGGTATATGGGCCTGAAAAATTTTCTTTTTGTACAGAAAAAGGAATGAGAGTGATGGTTAAAAAAAAAAGGAATGCGTAACAGAAGCAGGATTGTAATATTCTTCCACTAAGATTATACTGAAAATAAAAAATCAATAAAGGAGAGGAAGAGGCCATTCTAGTGAGCCTCTTCTACTGAGCTAGGAAAACCAGCAAAATTGTAGAATAATTAAAACTCAGAGAAGAATTTTCATGTGTGCATGAAAGAGCTGTTTAGGAGGGAAAATCAATGGAGCCCAGCGGCTACCTGTATAGAGACATAAGGAAAATCTAGATGTCCCAGGCTCTCAAATTTAGTAAAATAAGAGAAACAGTATATCATTACCCAGAAATGAGACAGGAAGAAAAGGGTAAAATTTTGAGACACAGACCTTTGGCAAAGCATTTAAGTTTGGAAGGCCCTGCATGTAGTGAATATGGTCATGGATAGGAACAAGGTCTAGAAGAGACTCTTGAAGGAATAGCAGTATTTTGAGATGGAGGGATGGTGAAAGTGGTACCAAATAAACTACTTCCAAAGAGAACCAAGCGTTGGGAGAGGTGTGGAGAGATCCAGGAAAAGTATTGCTTTGAAAAGAACAAAAAGCAGGTATTTTCAGAGGTCTAGTAAAGTGTGGACCACAAAGCAGACAGTAGGCCTGTAGAAATATCCTAGTAGTAGAAATATCCTAGGCTCTGCATCTGTGGGTTCAGTCAGCCACAAATTGAAAAAAAATTCTTTTCGAGACAGAGGTCTCTTTCATGCTCTCAAGTAGCTGAGAGTGTAAGTGTATGCTACCCTATCTATCCAGAAAAAAACTTTTTCTTTACCCTGCAACTCGAGTGAACATATACAGACATTTTTCTTGTCATTATTCCCTGAGCAATATTGTGTAACAACTATTTACCTTGTAAAAGGTGTTAGAAATAATCTAGCGATGACTCAGATGCATGACAGGATATGCTTAGATCACATGTAAACACTGTGCCATCTTTTAGAAGGGATTTGAGCACCTACTGATCTTTACATTCCTGGGCAACCCTAAGACCAACTTCCCCTGGACTCAAAGGGACACCTATACAGCGCATCCAGGAAGTAACACTTGTTTTTCAAATTTAATTTTGCTATCTCGATAGATGAAGAAACAGTGGGTTGAAGAGACAATGAGAAGGAAGTGGCTAAAGCACAGATTATTCTGAGTTTAGTGGAGAAGAATAAGAGAGAACATAGAGAGCTTTGTTGATAAAAATGTGATTTGTGTGAGCAGAAATGAGAGATAAGTGTGGGTCTAAAGGGGAAGAAACCAGCAGAGGAGACAGAATGCAGACAGTGGAAATAGAAAAACAGAGAGGGCAAAGTCCTCTCGAGGACACTGCATCCAGAGACAGTGACAGGATATCCCATCTGAAAACAGCACTTTGGAAGAATCAATTACCTGTAATTTCATTTCTTGTTCTCTTTCCTTTATCTGAATAGCATGTTTGGCTTGAGCAATGGGAGTCTCCCACATGCAATCTGATAGAAGGGAAAATAAGCGCTCCACCACCTGATTTATGGAAGTAAAAAAGACTATGAAATTTATATAAAGAAAAATTTCAAGTAACTAAGGAACAAATTTTAAGTATTTTTAGAAAAGGTGTAACATACTATCAAATCACACATAAAGAAAAGTTATACCCATGTCCAACAGCTACTTTTTGGTGGCTGCAAATTACTTCTTGGTGTTAGATCACTAACCCACTAGAAAGTGGGCTCGACTGCTCTGATGTTGCTTAACTACATGTGGGCCTCTGATGAGACTATGTAACCACACACTTTCTCTTTTGAGAGGCCAAATCTGATAAGAAATTTCATACTGTCCTTTCCTTTTGACTTTGCAAGTAAGGTGTTCCCTACCCCACTACTTCTCATCTAATTTCTTTCTCTTCTGAGAAAACTTACAAAGAAATCAAGCTTAAAGTGAAAATTACACTACTGAGTGACATGTAACAAGAAATTATGTACAGTTTAGATTTAGATTGAACCACATTGCAGAAGTGGAAATCAAAAACAATCTTCTAGTAACTTTAAAAATAGAAACCTGGGCCATTTGGTCATCTTCTACACCAGATTCGCAAGCTGGTAGCACAGCTTCTAGGACATGAAGTGCAAGTAGCCTGGTTCTTAAGTTACCAACTAAAGGAATACCTGAGGAGCCAAAAAGACATTTTCTTATCAGTGTGATGTAAATTCATAATTAAAATGAACTTCTTTAAAAAAAATCCTGCAGCTGTTAAGCATGAGTGGGACTTCATTTCAATACATTATCACATGCGTGCTACACCCCCACAACCATTAAATGCATGAATAATGTTTATGCCTCAATTGCCATTTTCCACTAAAATAACTGCCTGTGCTATGTTTTAAGTCCATTAATCCTCCCACAGCCTGACTGATAGCCCCACTTTACTAAGAAGCCTGTGGATCAGAGTAGCTGATCTCTGACCAGAGCCACACAGCTGAGGAGAAGGAGAATTGTAGGCAAGCCCACGAATTCCTGAAGCTTGTCCTTATTTACTCTCCCCTGTGCCTCTCAAACACTATGAGAGTGTGGACTGACAGTTAATGCTTTCCTAAGGTTAGCAAACACAGAGACAGAATACAGAATACTGCTGCATAGTCTTTTTTTTTTTCTACACATAACTATAACAAAACCAACAGAAAATAAATATCTATGTTTTCTTTGTGGTTAAGAATTTAATATAAGCCTCACTTTATTAAATGAAATAAAAAGCTGTTGTGAATTATACTAAAGAAAAACTACTGAAAATATAAATATAAACTAACACATAACATGAAACATCATATTGTGTTCTAGTAATTTTAAAACACACAATAAAAAAGTTCTGGAAGTGGATAGTTACACAATATTGTGAATATGCATAATGACATTGAATTGTACATTTAAATGGTCAAAATGATAGATTTTATATTATGCATATATTATCAAAATTTTAAAAATCAGACTAGAACTATAGTAATTCATCTATGTAAGCAGACCACACTTTCAGGCTAAGAGCCAGAAATTAAACTTATGATAAACTGTCACAGATATCACAAGGCAACTTAAATAACATCATGATAAAAAAGACCTGGACGGTTTAGCTCTATATCATCACAATCTAAGAAGGGAGGCCATAATCTATGCCCAAATGTGTTAAACAGAATGTCCTCCATTTGTTTTTAGTATATGTTGTAACACAAATAGGGTCAAATTATCTACACCCTACGATTTCTCTTCTCTAGTTTTTTTGTTTTTTGTTTTTCTTTGGTGGTGGTGGTGGCACTGTTGAGTGACTCCACAGCCTCCAAATGGTCTACTTCCTTGTCCACAACTCCCAACCTGCAATCCTCCTGCCTCAGCCTCCTAGCAGGCTGGAATTACTGATATGTGGCACCAAGTCCAGAAGTGTCACTTTCTATTACTAATCCTCTATCAGTTGTTATATCTAAAACAAGACTTTTTTTTAGATCAAATATGTTCTCTGAAAACAAGAAAAAGAAACCTTGAAATCAAGGTCAAATGTCCAATGTTGTTAAAGATTAGGAGTATTTATCTTAGTAAGATAAACATGACATATGAAGAACTCTATAAAACAAAGATAAAGGACATATACCTGAGGAACATTTCTGAGATGCTATATTTAGAAGCACCTCTGTCCACTTTGGGGAAGCCATTTTTGATTGAATTGCTTTTGAAGACACAACTCTGCGAAGAAAAACTAAAAAATCCCCAAGATGCAGTTCAGCCGCATGTTGTTTCCGAAGAGCAGCTAAAGAGAGAAGAGACAAGTTTACCATAACCAACAGAAAATAGTCTTCTCTCACCTAGCTAGTTCACAAGCTAGGCTCCTCAGTAAGCATCACACCCAACAAATATTTCTGGAAAAAGTCACTAAACTAATTATTTAGACCTTGGACGCCCTAAAACCAAGGTGGTTGATAAAACTTGATTATATAGTTTGCGTTTCAGTGTCATTATTACATTTCAAGTGACAGACATACCTTCGTTAATTAAGTATTTTAGAAGGACTGGGGGTTACTAAACCCGGCAGCCTGGTTCCAAATGCCTGATCACTGCTGACAGGGGGTGAATATCATTCCTTACCACCCCCATACAATGGAGAGGGTCCAATGGCTGTCACTGTAGGACTGCTAGAGAGGACGTTTTGGACACAGACTGCTTTATGCAAGGCAAGACTAAGGTACAGAAGAACTGGTGCTCTCTTTACTGGACACAGAAGGAGCAAATTTCCTTGAGGCTCTTCAGGCTGAAAAGGGCCTCTATAACCTCCTTCCTGAAGTCCACTGGTGGAACCTAGTCCTTTAACAACACTTTGCTTCCCACTGGACCTGAGGGAAGCAGGAGGCAGTGAAAAACATTGCTTTTACTTTATTACGCCTTGGGAGTCTTTATAAACAGACACATACAAAGAGAAAAGGAACTTACCACTGGCTTAGCCTCTGAAACTGGAAAGCTAGTTAGTCCTCAGTCATTCTTATAACCTCATACATTCAGACTTAAGAAATTCAGATAATTTCTTCTGAGCCTCTATTACACTGCAACTATCTGTTTACATATCCACCTGCCTCATTATTCTAGAAAGTTCATGAAGGTGGGGATGATGCTTGATTATTTTATAACCCCAGGATATTTCCTCTACCCACCCATAAGTCAACAGCAATACTAACATGATTTAAAATAGCATATTAACTTAATTTCTAATATTATTTATTGTAACATTCCAACATTAACATTCACTGAGCTTTTACTCTGTGCCAGGCACTGTTCTACAGGCTTTAATGTACTTTTATTTAATCCTCACAATGATCTTTGGAAGTTGGTTCTATAATTTTCCTTATATTTATAGATGACAGAACTGGAGCACAGAATGTTAAGTAGCTTGCTGTCTTGTTTTATTGATCCACCCAATCCAGAAAGGACTTTATGCATTCCCAGAGTTACTATACTAATGAGATATGACAGAATCACAACCTTATTTGAATAAGTGACCAACTTTAGATCTCTGCCCTTAACTATACAAAAGTTGTAATTGTTCTGCTATTCTGGGAATAAATTCTACTGAGAATAATGTTCACTATAAAGCCACTAGAAAATACCATATCAGCAACCAAAAAGATAATACAGAATTCTATTCCTGGTGTTGAACAACTGTCTAAGGAGAGGTCAAGCTCCTCTAATCATCAGCGCATTCCCAAATATCACAACCCCTAAGCCCTAAGGACCCCCCTTTAGGACAGGACTGTGGCTAGAGATGGTTTGTCAGGACCACAGAATAAGAAACTATTTGAGCCTTCCCCAAGCAAGACATAACCTGGAGAAAATCAGTCACCTAACATCTATGTCCCAGAGATGGATAGCCAAAGAGAAGCTGAATGTGCAGCATGGTTGTAGGCTCAGGATAATCAGACTTTAAGCAGGAGGTTCAGTCAGCTCATCTAAATCATATATAACTGAAAGAAAAGCAGTTTGTAAATGAATGTATAGAAGCCCTTTCATGCCTCACAATGGAAGGAAGTCTACATCGTCATCACACTCAATGAGGATATAGTAAATACCTCTACTCTAAGTAATGACAGAAAAAGGTTTATGATACCTCTGAAATCTTTCTTCTCAGGTTCTCCACTAGAATCATTTTTTTTTTCTTCCTCTTCACCCTCTTCTCCTTCCCCTTCTCCAAAAGAGGCCATAAGAAGCACACCAGTTTGGGATAATAAATTCTTCAGCTGACTACAGAGTAGATCCAACAAAGACTGAACTACCTTGGGGCTCAGTTTATCAGCATAGGTCCTATGTGAAATAAAAGGAATTTCTTTTTAGTGTTAGGACAAAGAAGGGCAAATACTTCGAAAAGTGTGGCAAGACCAGGCCTCAAGTAGCTCTATAAGACACTTACAATACTTACCCCGTAGTGATAGCTAGGATCTGAAGCAACCTGGTACTAGCCACCTTCAATGCTGTGCTCAGCTGGGACACACCAGTCTTTGGCAACAACTGCAAAGGCTGTCCTAACATGGTGTCCGTGCCACATAACTGTGACAGGACATTTAGAAGACCAGTGGAAATTGCCAAGGAAACATCCACTGGTTGATAATGAACACTCAGGGCAAAAACAGTAACCAAAAGGAGACGTTGCTGGGCTTCTATTAAAAAAGAGAGAGAGAGCAATGACTAGAAATATTCCTTAAAGTGAACAAAAGGTTTTACTAAATCTTTTCCCAAGACATCAACCATAATAGAGAATATTTATTCTACTAGAGATGTTAAGAGTAAAACAGAACATAACTACCTACCATACCCTCAGGCGAAATGCAACCTGTATCTCGAATTTGCAGGGATAATGACTCACCAATATGATGCTTATTTGACTGCAGGGCTCTCTCCAGAGTAGCAGACAACTGTTGGTAAATCTTGTGCACCGCTACCTGGATTTCAATCTGAATGCTTCTCTTAGCTGCTCTGATCCCATCCTGAATTACACATAGATTACATTTTCTACTAGCAATAATAATGCCTTTTTGCAAAAGAAGTAATAACATTTTATCCTAGGTTATTCTAGGGCACAAGGGTAGTTTTTATTTACTATTTCTCAGTGTATGAGAGATTATAATAAACCTATTTTAAATGCCTGCCAATTCCTAACTATAAAATCCTTCTTATTCATAAAGCATTATTTCCTTAGAATATGACATAAAGGTAGCATTTTTAAAAATTATAAAAAGCATCTGACAAACAAATCTAAAAATGTGAACACTTTCCATGCCCTAATCTTTGTCTCAATTTACATCTAGTTCTATATAACCTAGTGAGGGGTTAATAAAACTGATCTGGAAAGTACAGTAGTATTATGGCTCATCTAATCCTAACTGCTCTAGTTACAAAGCTTAATCAACAAGATACCCTGAAAAGGTTATTTTAAAACCCTGACATTTTTAAATCTCAATCACAAATGCTACAGCTTCACATTATTACAATGTTTTTATAATAAAAAGACAGTTAAAGTCTGAGCGTACTGCAAGGTGTTGTCTACCTGGTAGTGATGCAAGCGGCCACTCTCTCCTTTGGCTCCTGCGTGTCCAACGGTGCCTAAACCAAAACACCCTGCCAGGAACTGCAGTCTCACAGATGTGAGCAAAGTGGACGATTGGAAGCCTGAACTCGACCTGCTTCCAGTCAGCGAGAGGCTACCTTTTTCCTCCATTCCAGACAACAGAATGAGGATCTGGTGAAGTGCTTCCAAACGAAGCTTGAGAAGAAAAACGTTTTAGAGTTTGTCACTCAGATATAAAAGAATACTGTATACCACAATCTATTATTTAGCACAAAAATTCTGAAATTCCTAAAGTAGCCTACTGTACTAACATTTTTTTTTTTTTTTTTTTTGGTACAGGGTCTCACTACACAGCTCAGACTCATAGTGCTCCTCCTGTTTCCTGCCTCCCAAGTGCTGGGATTACAGGTGCGCGCCACCATGCCCGGACTCCATCGCAGGCTCAGTGCGCTCGAGAGCAGGGCCGGCGTGGCAGGTGGGGCCAGGAACCGAACCCTGGCCCCTGGGTTTCCCTAAGCAAGCGCTTAGTCCACTGAGCTATACCACCAGCCCTTACTAACATTTTTTATTATTGCTATTTTTTATATTAAGACAGCTTGAAATCTCTCCAAGCATATATTTAAAACGGTTACCGAGTATAATGTGGAAAACATCAGACTTAGATTGTTTCTGTGCTGGGGACTGAATCCAATGACTTCCCCAGGTTAATTCAAGCACATGTTCTACTCCAGGCCTTAAAGATTTGGATGAAGAAGATGTGGTATCAAGGCCATCTTTATCTTTGCTCTCTAAAACTTCAGTTAACTTAAGAACCAGTTTTTTTCAAGTATAATGAGACTAATGGTATCTTTTTTAACCAAGCCACAGAGCTACTGTGAAGCTCAAAGGAGAAATAGCTAAATATTTTAAAACTGTTAAGATAGGGTTTGATCCCTGGCATCACATGCCCTGGTCCCGGGCATGCTGGGCCAGCCACCAAATATGGGCATGGTGGCCCACACCTGTAATCCCAGCGCTGAGGAGGCTGAAACAGGAGGATATTTATCCACTATAGACAATCCACCATGGTTGCAGATCAGTCTATTCCTCCTCTTTTAAAAATGTGTTTTAAATAATGTTACATTTACAGAATAGTTACAAAGATGGTACAGAGAATTCCTGTATATTTTCCATCTACAGCCCCTTAAAACCTTCTATAACTGCTGGGGATATAGCTCTGCAGAATGTCTGCCTGGCAAACACAAGGTCCTGAGTTTGATCCCAGGTACCAAAAATAAATAAGCAGAAAACCTTGTACAACCATGACACATTTACCAAACCCAATCAACACTGCTACATCAATACTAACTAAAGCACAGATACCATTTACATCTCACGGCTTTCCTGTAATGTCCCTTTTCTACTCCAACACTGAAATGGTGCATTAGTCTTTCCTTTTTCTCCTAATTTCCACATGTTGAAACTGGTACTCTTGAGTCTTATAGAATAACTGATTTTAGATTTGCCTGATTTTTTTTTCCTAATAATAATGGAGTTACAGATATGTAGGAAAATGTCATAAAGTAACAATATTATTATATCAAGAGTACATGATATCAATATGACATATTACTGACAATAATCTTGATTATTTAGTCAAGATGGTGTCTACCAGATTTCAATAAAGAGAAGCTACTACTTTTTCCCTCCCCATACTGTTACAAGCTAGTCTCTAAGTCCAGTCTATCAGGGAGAGGGAAATTAATTGTTTATCTATTGGAAGGAGAAATAGGAAGCCACTTGTGGACCTGGTAAAACCATTGCAATCAGTAACCATTTGACGGAGGGTGTTGGGTGGCTTTCCAAATATCCCTTGGCTCCTTCAAATTTCACTCACCAACTTTATCATTCCTCAGTGAGTCTTACCTGTAGCAACCATTAGGGTGGGATTCTCAACTGACCTAGAGGTCTAGTATAAATTAAAATAAATGGGTCAAATGGAGGCTCTGGGAGTCAGATCCCTATGGTCACCAACCAATTGAGCCTCGTTCCCAGGAGACAGGGGAAGGTTTATAAATAGAACATCTTATTCAAACAAATGACAATTTTCAAATATACTTTTTCCCAGTTAGAACAAAATACCATGCTACTTTAGTTAAGAAAGAATGTCAAAATCCTGGTGAAAGGAAGAGACAGAAAATGGAAGAAAAATAAAAGCTTTCCCCAGCATTGTACAGTTGGTTTCAGAGTCTCATGGAAATGAACGTCAAAGACTTACTTCTGCTCTTAACTGCTGCTGTTCCATTGCAATGATGGAAGCCTGGGGACTCGTAGACATACTTTCCTCTGGCTCTTTAAAGCCTGGGGTATTCCCCACATCTCCACTCACAAAGCTTACAACATTTTCAATCAAAGTGTGAACTCCCAAAGACTTGGTAAGGTCAAAATCAGACTCAAAGGAGTAAGAAGAGTTGTATAACCAGTCTCTGCTATGTTTCAGGCGGACCCAAGAGTCACTCAGGGATTCCAACTGACTGTGCATAAGACCTATACACAAAGAGAACAAGCATGTCAGTGGCAGTTGAGTACACCATACATTATGCAACTAGATGCGGGCTGAGCACTGCTATCAGACCAACTGGTGAAAAATGGATACTCATGTTTGAATGCACACATGCACTAAGTGAATCTGAGCAAAAGTGCTTTGGTTTAAAAAAAAAAAAAAAGGAAGGAAATAAACAAAAACTAGAGCAATGTAAGAAAATAAAGGGAAAGCTCTGTTCATGTACTAGTGTTTCTGTAAGCGCTTTAGCAAAACACTGCCATGAGAAAAAGAAAGGCAGAAGCTGTTCTCAAAATGCTTAACTTAAAAGGCTCTGCAAGATCAAACCAGATCACTGTGTATAAACAAAAGGAACTAGCTATTTACGATATTGCTAGTAAGACCTACTTGAAATAGGATTTCATCTAATTTAACATAATCATTGCAAAAGGTAAGTTCAAACTACATAAAATGTCTACAAATCTGCAAAGAAACATTACCAAAAGTGCACATAGAAGGGCAAGTAAACTTACACAGAAAAGGAAACATAAACATCACCTTTGGGTTTCATTAATAAATACTGCCTGTCTTGTGTGGACATACTACAGTTTGTGAAACTCCTATACAAAGGAAGCTGTTTCACAA
>PVKN010012780.1:0-20457 GCA_004027915.1 Capromys pilorides
GCACATTTCCAAGAAAATGAACTTTTTGCACTAGAAATATAAATAAAATCATATCAAGATACACAAAAATTAAATTATCCAAAACTAATTATAAAGAAAAAATTATTAAAATAGATACATAGAAAAAATATTAGCTATGGAAGAACAAAATTAAATAGCATCGTATTCCACATTAGAATTTCTTTAAATATTTATTTGTTTATGTATTATTTATTTATTAACTTATTTGATACAGGGTCTCACTACGCAGTTCAGACTCAGTGATTCTCCTGTCTTGGCCAACTCATGCTGGGATTATGGATGTGCATCACCATGCTTGGATCCGGTGGCGAGCAGCATGGCACTCCTGGTGTTCCTGGGCTGGTATGCATGTAGTACTGGGGATCAAACTTGGATCCTTGCACTTGCCAGGCATGCACTTAGACTGCCAAGCTATCACCCCAGCACCAGCTGGTGTTATTATCTAACGAGTATTTCTGAGCTGAGTACCAATGTATCTCCTAAACCAGGCAAGGAAATCAGAAATATGGAGGTGGATACATAGTCCCAGATAATAAGGCATTTAAGGCTTGTTGCAGGAAGCCAAGAAGATTCCATTGAGAAACACTGAGTAAAGGCTGTGCTATAGCTGTGTGCCATTGCTCACCAGGAGGGAATGGAAAGGAATTCTCAATCAGATGTTAAACATCTAGAATTAACTAAAGCAATTATTTTCCTTCTGAATTGCTTACATTTACAGAAGTGTTTCATATGGCAGGTGATGACCTACAAATATCCATTTTTAAAAAGTACAATTTAGTCCTAGTGAGTAATATAAGATGAAAGAATCATCACTTCCAAAACACTGACTCTGGAGCTGCCAATAAAGTAGGATTTTCACAGCTATCGGTGAAAAAGCAGAAACTCAAACATAAGAAGCCACTTAGGGAACTTTTCTTTCTTTTTATTCTAATGGAAACGGTATATATTCCAGTGTGAACAAATAAATGTTTTGGTAAAAATCGAAGGTAACAAACATTAACTGCCTGGGGGAGTTGGAAAATGCTTCTCTGGGAAGATTGTATTTGAACTTGGTATTGATTGTGTTTCAACTATGTTTGGAATCGAGACTTGGAACATGTCAGATGGGAAGGGACACCAAGGAAAAGGAACAACATTACAGGGTTGCTGGATCATGGAAAACTGAGATGTCTTGAGGGAATTTCACATAGTAGCTCAATTTGACTGCAGGGTGTGGTTTAGGCAGCAAGTGCTTGGTGATGTTTGGAAATGGGAGGTAGACGACAGGCCATGGAAGGTCTTGGTGCAGTCTTAAGAAGATTCTAACGTAATCTGAAAGTATAGAAAGGGTTGTAAGAAAAAGAGAGCCTTTGTATCAGTCACTTTCCTATTGCTAGCATGAAATGCCCAAAACCTGTGACTTAAAGGAAGAAAGGGCTCTTTTGGCTCAGGGCATCAGAGGGCGCAGTCCAAGGTCAGCTGGCTCCAGCATAGGACCAGAGTGGTGGAATGGCCTAGTGCAGGAAGGCCACCCACCCCACAGCAGCCAGGCAGCAGAGGGAGAAGGGAGGAGCCGGGGACAAGAATGCACCCCTCCAAGTCCCACCCTCGGCAGCCTCCTTCAACTAGGCCCCACTTCCAAACCTCAGACTCTTGAGGGATATTTTAGATTTTTAACCATAATATCCTTGAAGGAATTGCAATTTGGAAACATTTTTGTGTTCAATAATGGATCCAGAATACAAAGTGGGAGGCAGTTGCAACAGTCAAGGTAAGGAATGCCCAGAACCAGAGATGGGCAGGTGCTGCAGAGACTGGAAAGTTGCTGGGTCTGACACTGCCAGAGTCGACAGGATGACTCAGTGCTGTCTTGGGATGGTGCATCTTCCTACAGCATGCCTCAGTTTGCCCAGGGCATGGTAGACTTTATCTCTGCTGACAAAGGTTCGCTAGAATAGGCAGTGCTTTCTCCTCACTTTGCAAATGAAGAAACAGTTCCCAAGGTGAATTTTCTTGGCCAAGGTCACCAAGAATCTGGTGGTGGTGGAAATTAGTACAAGTCTAGAATTAAGAGGCTTGAAGCCCCTGCTTAGGGCCATTTGATGTATGTCCATTGCATTCTTCACAATTCCTTGTTTCTTCATCTTCCAGAAAGACACAATTGAAAATCCTAACTTTGGATCCCTCACTCCCCTATCTCTCTCAGTCTTCTTTCCTGACTGCCTTTATTTACCTCTTAGCTCCCAACTCTAGCTCCCTGCATTGTGACAACTGTGCTTCGGTATCTGTGAACTCAGGCAGACCTGTCTGTTTCTTTTTAATATTTTTATGTTTTATTTTTTCTGTCTGTTTCTTAGAGTTCCCAGGTAGCCAGTGTTTTCCTTTGATTACTTTTCCCTGTCACTCTCATGGTGCCACTGACCTCTCTTTCTATGCTTGTCTACTTTCTCAAATGCAAAACCACACAAAAGCATTTTATTAATAACCTCCTTTAACAATAATTATAGGTGAAAGACTTGAAACAGGTATCTCCATTCTGTTGCCCCTAGAGGAGCTTTTCCTCTTTCACACTTTGTTTCTTTTATATAAGTCTCAGGAATAGAGTCAGATATTTGCTCCATTACTGCGTCTTGTCTCTGCCGGCTCCTGCCTGTCTCCACACTGCTCAGCTGGCTCCTTGCTGCCTCCTTGTCTGCAAGTAGCTCTGCTCTTGGGCCCCTTCGCATCTCCTCTCAGAGTTTTGTGGATTTAGCCATCAGATGTCACACGGACAGGCAGAGGGGCCTGCATTCAGTGTGTGTCAATGAGAAGATGAAGCCAGCAGGGCACCTGCTAGGGTGCTGGGCTTGCATGCAGGGGTGGGAGCACACCTCAGTTGCTGCTCTGGTCTTGGCTTGCTGTCCTACTGTTTTGTCCTGATTTCTGTATCTACAAGTAAATTATTAATTTAAGTGCAACAGGACTCCAGATCAATCTCAAGAAGTTGAAGGTATAGCTTCTGATTTACATCCTGGCTTAGATGAGTTTAAAATACAAATTAAAAGATACCGCAAGCTCACCTTGTTCCAGAATCCACAGAGGACCAGAGACTGAACACAGGTGCAACAGATAGACGCTATCTGAGGTAGGCAACCACAGACTCCAGAATAAGCAGGCCTGATCCTATCTCCCCCTGGGCTCTCTATATAAGATCTTATTGCTGTTTAGGTAAAATATATTTGCAATCTGTTATCAAATAAACTTTGAAGACACAACTTTCTCATCTCTCTCTCCACAATTTACTACAGACATTTGCTTTAGAAAAGAAGTTCTGGAGAAAGAAACTTAATTGTGTGTGTGTGTGTGTGTGTGTGTGTGTGTGTGTGTGTGTAATTTCAGAACTTTGGGAGACTGAGGCAGGAGGATTGCAAGTTTGCACCAAGCCTGGAAACTTAATGATTTAGTGAGAATTTGGCTCAAAGTATAAAAAAATTTGCTCCTCTAGTCTGCTGAAAATTTTGACCATGCCCTCTGCTCTTGAAATGACCTAATTTCTTGTCTTTATATTGCCTTTCTATTATGAGATCCTGTGTCCAAATCTCCTCTTTTTGTTAGGGCATTAACCATATTGTACCAGGGCTTGTCCTTAGCATCAGAGCTTAACTTGGTCAACTTCTGGAGACTCCATCTCCAAATGAGATCATGTTCTGCAGCACAGGCAATTAGGAGTTCAACATGGGGCATTTGAGGGGTCTCAGTTCAGCCTTTGACACTGATGAAGACTTCTTCCTTACCAAGGATGGACAGGACCTTCCAGGAAGTGTAGGCCAGGGTATCAGGCAGCCTGTGGTGGTCTGTGTCCTGGTATCCAGCGCAGGCAGGGATGCTTATGCTGCAAATGCATGGTGGAGACTTTCATGTGTTTATCCTGCATCTTTGTCCATTGCAAAGACACAGATTCACACACACACACACACACACACACACACACACACACACACACACACAGAGTGTGGAAAACACAGCCAGACTTGGTTCCTTCATTGTAGTACCTTCCAGCAAATAACAGATGCATGGCATTTCTACTCTGAATGTTCAATTTGTAGCTGGTGTCTGTAGCTATTTTCACAGTGATTACAGATTCCAGAGGTAATTTCTGCCTTTATACCAATCAATATGGAGCTGGCATGCCCAAGCACTTTTAGGCCTTCTGCACCACTTTTTCCTTCTGACAATCTTACAAATGAGGCAAAATAGGGATTATTGATCCCATTTTGTTGGTGAAGATACAGAGGTTCAAAGAGGTTTCCTGTCTCTTCATTTAACCCTGATGGCCAGGGATCTGTCCTTGCAGATCCCCTCTGTGTTGCTGTCCCCCAAGCCTTGCCTCTCATGACTGCATCTGCTGTGGTGTCTGCCTGTCCTCAGCTCAACCCTCTGTCTGCTCTGCCTCACTCTGCCTGTGGCCACAGTGTCTCTGTGGCCTCCATCTCTTCCTCTGAAACACAGCCCATGTGGACATCACAGCAGCAGGACTCAGCCCTGTCTGTCTCTGTCCCTGGGATCTCCCTGGAGCTTCACTTTAGCTCCTAAAGCTTGGACACAGTAGAAACTGGTCCAAGCCACAGATGAGACAGCAGCACATGCACTCCTGGGACCAGGGGTGTCAGTCACCCTAACAAATAGTGCCGCCGTCCACAGGCATCCGGACCAGCAGGGCTGCTTGGAGTTGCTGCTGAGCACTTGGTTTGTGCAAGTTCTTTCAGTGTTCTTTGTTTAAAATGATCGTGCAGATTCTCCACTGTCTACTCGTGTCCCGTCCTTCAGGATAGAATTCAGTATCTTCACACTGAGCTCTGCGCTAGGTCCTTTAGAAAATTGCAAGCTCTTACATTGCCCTGGCTGGGCTCAGACTTGTGATCTTCCTGTCTCAGCCTCTCAGAGTGATTGTATGGCAGGTGTGTGCTATCTGATCCATCTTTAAGCCTGCTTTTCTGTGAAGCCTTCTTTCCGGGTCTGCACTCCTCTCCTGGTCAGATTCAGTCCCCCTGGTCCAGTGGCCCCCCTGCTTCTGGGCCAGCTCATTCAAGTTTTGTGTCCTCAGTGAGCCCACTGCAGCTGAGTGGAGAAAGCCTGCCCACCCTCTGCTTTGGCTGAATCTCTCTGCTCCAGCCCCTCTCCCTGAGCTGCTCCTCCTTGCTCTGGGGAAGTTTCATGCTGTTTTCCATCCAGAGCATCTTCCGCTGTCCCCTCTCACCTGCCCCAGCCTTCTGTGGGCCACTGCCTCCCTGCTGTGGTAATGTCATCTCTGGAAGTCACCTGCTGAGATACCCATCTCCTGCACTGACTGCATGGTGACCCAATCCCACTCTTCCTGAGTGGAAACTCATTGCATCCACAAGAGCAGAGCTTTGCAGAAATCGCTGGAGTTGGTGAACTCTCCCTCACAGTCTGTACTGGTGCTGGGCATTTCTGACCTTGAAAGTGCTCAGCGCTGAGATTATCTTAAAACAAACAGGCCATTTTTCTGTTCAGAGCTGTGTTGCCTTACTGGTGCATCCCTGAGGCAGTGTGGTGTGAAGAACATACCCTGCCTGGCAGCCAAATGAAGCAACTTTTCTTTTGAGTACTTGGAGCACTTTCCACAGCCTTCTTCCTTTACAGAAATTGCCTGATAGCCTCTGCTTCCTGGTTGCCACTCCTTCTCTGATCAGCCCCCCGGGTTTTTCTTGCCTGGAGTCTGGCAGGTGTTAAAGAAAGGTTTTCACAATTCAATTTCTGAAGCAGAGAGGAGAAAACATATCTTTGTCTTCCCCACAGCTGCTGCCTGTAAAATAAGGACAGAGATCTATGGAGCAGCGGTGAAATCTCTTTCCAGGCATCACACTGTGTCTGCAGGGAGCACCAGGGACTGAGGCTGCTGACACAGTGCTTTTCACGGTAGGCTTGGAGGAGCTGCTGTCCAGGGTGCTGCACCCAGAACCGTGAACCTCGCAGGCTGGACTCGGAGACCACTCAGGCTGAGCACAGCGTGGCTGGACACAGAGAGACAGGGAGAAGAGAGAGAAGAGAGCCAGTTCTTCAGACCAGCGAGTGAAAGGACTTCACTGGCATTCCACCCCCGTGAAGCAGGGGCATTTTTCTTCTAAGTGGATTTCACAGACACCTGGCATAGGGGGTGTGATTTGAACATACGGTGAATGCAGAAATTAAAAAAAAAAAATTACTGTGAAAGACATTGCCATGAACTGTCATCCTCAAAATTCTCCCTCAATTTGAACACACCTATCCACTCAGCCTTATCACTTTCTGAAGCAGCTCTGGAGTCCTCTTTCCCAGTGTCTTTAAGAGATGACTAAAAAACTGAGGTGAGTGCCGCTGCCTGTTGCTCCCCAGTGTAGAGGCAGGCTGATATTAACATGACTGGGTGTCCACATCTGCCTTGTCCACTGGATCTGGCATTGTTTGACTTCTGGCTCTCCCCAGAGTAAAAATAACCATACAAAGGAGAAATCCTGGACCCATTAAGAATATCAAGGCAGCCAGGGCAGAGCAGCTAAAGACTTTCTGGAAAGAAGATTCCAGAGCTGCTGCAGATGGCAATCAGGATGATGGGATAAGTGTGTGCAGAGTGAGAATAGGAATTTGAGGGGGTTCATGGTGCTGTGTCTTTTACTGCAATGCATTTAAAAATATTTAAGCATGCATCACATTTCTCAACCACACTTTATTTGTGAGGACCAGAGGAAGAGAACAGGATCTTAGAAAAAGGACCATGATTCTGCTGTGAGACTGTCTGAGCTCAAAAGTAGCCCTGAGGGGAGTTGAGTGCACATGCTGTCCACCTGCTCTGAGGTAGAATGCCTAGTGAGGGGACTTCTTCTGTTCTCTGAGAGCAAACAATAACCACCTCAGTGGGGGTTTTAAAGTAAAATGAGGTAGAAATGTCAGGCAGTGCTAGAACATTTAGCACAGAGGAAGTATTCAATAAAAGGAAGTGTTCTTCTTGATGTTGACATTATGGTTCATCTATTAAACAAAGAAACATGAAATTTCCGGAAAACATAAACCCATAGGCTGAAAGATCAAGATGCTTTGTGCTTGGCTCATGGAAGCTGTTGCATATGAGACACCTGGTTCCTCGAGCTGGCAGCACACTAAGGCTGGCTTTCTGCATGAAACACGGACAGAAGAAATAATTGACCCTGGCGTTCACCTGGCTAGTAAATGGCCCTGGAGATTGGGGCCATAGTGGACAGAGATCATGAACAAGTTCTATGGTCAGCTTTAAGCAAGAGGCAGATGGAGAACGTGGCAGCCCCTGCCATTTCTGGGTCATTCTTTTCTTTGTCTCTCCTGCTTGAGGCCAAACTAAACTTTTGTACCTGCCTGCTATTATGGTTCCTATCTAGACGTCCTGGGAGAACCATACGCACTCATAAGCAGGGCTGTGGAAGGCACCTGGCAGATGGGCCTTGGAGCCACCTTGCTGCTAGAAGGCATGGTCTGGTGGAACCACGTCCTGGGGCGTGATTTGGGAAAACCTAGCTCCTCCTTGTTGTCTACTTCCTGTGTCTCTGATCTGCTGCCTTCCTCCAGACCCTTCTGCCCTGCCACCCTGTCTTAAAGCCATCAAATATTGAGTGAAAAGTGAGTTAGAATAAACCTGCCCACCTTTAAATTGCTGGTGTTGGGGTCTTGTCTTAGCAGGGAGAAGATGCCTGGAGCACCTGCTAACTGTTCTTCTCTGTACCAGGTAGCCTGAAGGATAGAACCTAAACTCATTGATGCAACAAAATTGGTCAAATCTAAGCCTGAGACAGATTTGAAATCAAAATATTGACTTTGTAGAACATTGATGAGGTATTAATTTATTTGCTTCCAAAATTTATTTTGTGGTACTAGAGATTGAACCTAGGACCTTTGCACTGAGCTATATTCTCAGTCATTTATTAGCTTAATTCAATTTAATTTAATTTAATTATATTTTTAAGACAAGATCTAACTAACTTGCCCAGTCTAGCTGAAGCATTCTGTTATGGACCATAATGAAAGTAGGATGAGGGTGAGCTCTTTCTTCTACCGAGAACACTAGTCAAAGATAAATAGCCTTTCTTTCTCTGGGCCCTTGGGACCTCATGCAAGTGAAGGAAGGAGAGGCTGCTTCCTCAAGTACTGGAGAGACAAAGGCATAAAATTCCCTGTGTTTAGCAAAGTTAATGACAACCGGAAGGCACTGTGCTTCAGAAGTGTGGGCATTCTCTGAGTGATTAAAGGAGCAAGGAGTTCTTCTCTTTCTTTCTTTTTCAAGTGGGAAACCCAGATCACACCCACTTTCTGCATGAGTCCTATGTGATCCTGGTCCCTCACCCTTCAGCCCATCCTTGGTGTGCACACCGCTCTGTGGCCTGCAACATGCTCTTTCCATCCCTTCCTCTTAGCGCCGCTGTGCTATCTGATGATCACCTCTTCCTGTGCCATTGCTTCTTCCTATCTCACGGAACAGGAACTCATAGTGCTAACCCTCCCCCAGGTCTGGGTTCAGGTCCTGACCTAGTCATGAGCTGGACCTCCCAGGAAGCACTTCACTAGTTTTGTCAATGATACATTGAAAATAATGGCACTGTGTGTGGAGCTGGGATGAGGAATACAATGCTTTGAAAGGAGCTCTGTGGCTTTGTGAAATTCTATGGGGGCTTAGGACCTTCTGTGTCTTTGGTGTATGAGGGATAATCCATCCATATGGTTCTTGAGGTAGTGGGTGCCTTATAAACTGCCTAGGTTTGTGGTAAGATTTGTGGGGATCATGCCTACTCCTTTGAGGAACTTTTGGGTATAGCTAGAGTGCTTTATTGAACTGCAATTTAGATACAATTAACTCAAAACTATTTTTGTGGTATTTGAAAAACTAATAGAAAAAGAAAGAATTCTACCAGATGGAGAAAAGATAGGTTCCTGAGAATATAAATACAGCACTTCGGTTATGACTGATATTTGTGATATTCTTGGACAAATCACTTTTTATCTGAGACTCTGTTTCTGTAAATATTAAATAGGCATGAATATTATTAATTCATTAATAATTCTATAAAGATGTCCTGCATATTCACTATGGGTTGAGAAATGTGCTATATATTGCTAGAGGGGTTGATGTATTCTTAAGTTCAGATTACCTTGAATAATTTCTTCTCATATTAGATTTTCTGATCTATGAATTTTCTAAGTTGGCATTGCAATGGAATTATATAGCTCAACAGCAAGTTTTACAATAGATACACTTAGATTTGCCACTAAAGAATGTATGTCTCTGTCCCTGAGATAAAGTTAGACTCCAACATGGAAATATATATGAAGTTTCTAAGAAACTGTGTTGCCCATGGCCCTGTGGTTCTGCTCAGGCATGAAACTGAGGGGCCTTTAATACAGGCCTTGCTAGAAACATGTCTAGTGGCCCTGCTTTCTGAAGGTTTAGCAAGTCGCCCAGTCTCTGGGTAGAAACGACTAGAAGCTATGTCTTTCAGCAGTTCATCTGATGACTTATGCATGTGCTTCCCGGTTTGGAGGGTGAGAGGCTGGTGCATATGTGATTAGCCTCATGCTAAGGGCAAGTGAAGAGGGAACGTATTATTCATGATCAGGCCATGGTAAAGCCTTCATGCAGACTGCTTTGGGTTCCCTTTGCTGGAGGGAGGAGGTGAATCTGCTGAGAGGTAGCTGACTGCTGTGGCAAGAGAAGAAACCAGGTATTGCCATCCCCTGTGGGGCTTGGGACCCACAGCACAGGGCCACATCTGTAAGCACTCTCAGTACCCATGATGACCACTTCCCCTTTGATCCTGTGCTTGGCCCAGGCTTGATTAGACTACTCTCACTTCCTCTCTCTAATCCCTAGTTTGTCCATGGATCAACAGTGGGCCTTGCACATGTCTCTGCAGCAAGTGGGACAGGGGTCCCCGATGACAGCAACAGCTCCTGGACACTGCAAAAATCCTTGTGGCTTCAGTAGAAGGCTCATGGCTTTAGCTCTGGAGGAACTTTTAGAAGCTGTCTCCTCTTGCGGAACCTGTGTCTCTGTGTTATAAAACAAGAGATTTGGCAGAGAATTCCTTGAGCCACTGACTTGATGCTCAGTGATCTGAAGTCTGGAATATCTGAGAAGCTCTGGATGTTTCCTGAGTAGCCCAGAGAAGCAGCCATCTTGCAAGCTGATTCCAAGAAACAGGAGCTGAGCAGCACATCTGCAATCCAGTCCAGAGGCTGCCCCTCTGTTTGCATATTGATATTAGTCCAGAAAGCAGAGGCCAGAATAAGCCAGGAAACAGAAGGCTACAGAGATGCTAAATTCACAGCCTGATAGCAATCTGGAGATGAGTTTCCAAGCAAAATCAGCAGAAAATGTCAACAATCAAATCATCTGTAGCTGTGACAATGGGGTTTCAAGTCTCCTAATTGGGCAGTTGTCTGCGGTGGGGGTGACATCCAGCAGTAGCACAAGCAGCAATCACTCTGCATGTTCTGTGCTTCTGAAAGCTTTGCTGAGCCCATCAGCAAACCGTCCATCTGCTCTGCCCTCCACCTGCCTGAGTAGTGCATCTGCCAGAACGCTCTGGGCACAGGCCAGCAGGAACGTACTGGAAGCTTCCAGGATCCCTTTCTACTCAGATGAGGGTCAGTAATTTCCAAAAAGAGCTCCCTGCCCTGCTTGGGAGCAGCCAACAAAGACAGAAGTAGATACTGGGAGAAGCTGGCAGAGGCCCATGTGGAGGTGTCCTGTGTGCTGGGAAGTAGACAGGAGGCCTACCTCCTCCAAGCACAGGTCTGAGTAGAAAGGAGGCATCGCCTCACCCAGAAGCATCCACACCAGCTCATTCATGAGGTGCTTCCAAAGGTGTGTGGATCCTCATAGAGGTCCCCCAGGAGAACTTTCCTCCCACCTCTGACCCCGTGTATTCATGAACTTTCCAGTGAACACTTCCTAGGTGATAAACACTTACCTTCCCCCCTTTTTCTTATTCTTTTTATGATAAAATTTCCAGGATAGCAAATATTTTGTCAGCTTTGTTTCTGGATGAATATTTAGGGATTATAAGTGTGCATGGAATGAATTATAATTTTATAGTTAGAGGAAGTAGTCCAGGGCTGGGAGGAGCTTGCATCATAGCTCACCATGTACTGCAGTATGGTGACTTAGAGGATAGAGATGTGGCCTTGGGAGAGGTGAGAATTTTGAGCTTCCCTGGGGTGCTTTGGACCTTCCCAGAGTGATATGTTCAATTCTGGGCAGAGGAAGCAGAGGGGAGCGACTCACAGGGCCTTTGATTCTCAGCAGAAGTGGAAAGTGCTGTTGTGGAAGATGGAGAAGGTGCACACAGAGGTGGCATCCAGCCCAGGCCTGGTGGGCTGCTGGGCAGGGAAGGGCTCACAGTTCCACTCTGGATCTCCCTCCATGAGGCAGAAATGGTGACAGTTGGTTGTTCTGTTTCCTCAAGAAAGGTCATTGCTTTTCAGGTGTGTGAGGGCTTTCTGGCCCTAGACTACTAAGGCTATAGATTGCTTCTTCCTAGAGGCTGAAGCAGCAGTAGAGGGGAGGGAGAAGAATGTGTGCACCCAGGAAATAGAGCCGGGCAGAGATGGCAAGGTCACCTAATGCTGGCTCCTGGTTGCAGGGCTGTGCTGCAGGTAAGAAGCATGGCGACTCACACCACACTCTGAGGAGCGGAGATTTCACTTGATGGAGATCCTTCTGGCTTCTTTTTTTAGTTACTGAGTCAGACTTCTGACTTTTCAAACCCTATGCCCCATACTAAAGTGAACTTTTAACTAGCTCGTGGAAACATTTTGCATTGGTTTATACAAGGGGATTCAAATGACAGGTAGTGCATGTTTAATTTAAATACATTTATTGTAACAAAAGGCCCATGAGCAGGAATCTTCCCCAGAAGCCCTCACTTTGCTTCAAACACCTTTATCTCATTGTCCTTGTAGCTTTTTGCAGCAGCAGGAGTTCTTTCTTCTCAGTGTTTTTAGGAGTTACGTGCAAAAATACAGCAACTGTGGCTACTGCTGTCTGTCCCATGGAAAGTGTGATGCCGTGTCCTCACCCACCTTAGCCACTGGATCTATGTGACTTGTGGCTCTTTGCAAAGTCACAGTGACCACAAAGAGAAGTGTTTTTGTCCATTCAGGACACCAGGGCAGCCAGGACACTGTGGCTAGAGACCCTCAGGAAAGAGGACTCCAGAGCTGCTGCAGAGAGTGGTGAGCACCAGGGGACCGGAGTGTTCTATGTCAGAGGAGAGCTTCGAGAGTGTTCATGGAAATGTGGCTTTCACTGTGACAAATTTTTTAAAAATTTAAATACTCTAGTTTTTTATCACACTTTATAGAATGCTAGTCTGCTCTTTGCTGTATTTTCTAAAAGTGATTGCTAACACTTGAGGCAATGTTTGGACCATAATATTTTAAGAAGCCACAGAAACTGTGCTCAGGACAGTGTACTTCTGTTCTCATGCTCAAATACCGGGACAAGATTTGTGAACCTAGTGTTGCCACGATGCCCTCTGTAGAGTGTGGACTCTGGGCTGAGATGATGGGGTTCACCCCACTGGGGTCCTAGAAGCCTTGGGACCAGGAGGCAGCCCTGGGGAGGAAAGTCACGCATAGGCTTGCATAGGCAGAAGGCTTTTCTTCGCATCTTAGCTTGCTTGTCTTTCCTTGTACTGCTGGAATACTGAAGAAAGCTTTAACATAGCAGGCAATGAGTGAATTGTTAAATCATTATAAAGAATGCTTTTTCATGTCTTCCTGGAATAATGATAGGAAGAGACACATAATGAAACAGGCAGTGGAAACAGCGCCATAAAATTTGGGTGGATGAGAAATGGGACCACAGAGGCAGAAGCCATGCCATAGCACAGATGCTAGCGTCAGGGTCCCAGGGCTCTGCTCAGAGCCTCTTCCTGCTCGTGCAGGGGTGGCAGGGCCAAGCCTGTCCTCTGGTGTCCAGCAGGTGCGGTGCACTCCCTTCTAGGAGGCCTGGGCTCTGGCTCTGCTCCTCACGGGGTGTTCCTTGCCATTGTCTGAGGAGAAGCTGAGTCCACCTGGGACACACCGGATGAGGCCAGGCAGTTAGAAGCCTGCTCCTGGCTGCCAATGGAAGATGAGGCCTGCGGGGCGCGAGAGACCAATGAGACGGCTCAGGCGGGGTGTGTGGCTCCTAGGCTGGGCTGCGTGGAGCGGCCTCTTCGGAACCGAAACCACAGCATCTGAATCTGGCTATTGAGCGGGAGGCCACGGGAAAGAAGACAGAACCTAGAAGGTCCTGGAGCTAACCGCACAGGCTGCTGCAGTGCGATGCGCTGACTTCCGTTTGTGTGTTACAGACCTCCAGTGGCCGTGCTTGGCTCGAGGTATAGAAGCTCGTAGAGCTCGGCTGCTCTGTGGGCCACATACACGTGGCTATGAAGCCTCGTGTTCTAAGGCTGTGCAGTCAGCAAGGGCCAAGGCTGCACAGAGTCTGCATTCTCAATGCTTTGCATGTAAATCGGTTAAGGCTTGGAGCAATATTGTACCCGTTTTTCCTCTGCATGCTATTTATATCTGTGATTGAATGGAAATTTTAGAAAGAGACTGACCAAGTTTCAAATTTCAGAAACCCATTAACATAACGACTGTTATGAAGTCATTTAATTCCCTGAAATCACAATTTTCTCTTGGGTATCATAATCTGTGCTTCAGAGGGTTGGAGTGAAAATCAAATAAAGATGAATACAGAGGAGCTTTTTGCTAATGCCTGTGATGTGCGGCCTCTGCTTGTATGTGTGCTTATGCATAATTTTTTTTCTAACCATTTTCATGCTGATGCTGAAAGTGAAGGGAAATTACTGGACAAGAGGAAGGAAAAAAAAGGGGAGCTGAGGCGTGCAGAGGAGGGTTGGGGGATGGGCATGGCCTCAAGTGTTTCATGTCTGTATGAAAATATTACAGCAAAAGCCAGGATTTTGTAAAATTCATATGTACTGATAAAATATATATGTGCGACATAAATATAATATGAATAGATTGGGTGTAAAATGTAGACTGTGTAGAACATATAGAGAGAACATAAAATTTCTTGCTGCACTTTAAATTTGCTATAAATGTTTATTGGCCATAATCACAACAATGCTGCTGACTGCTGTAGAACGTGACAGTGTTGGGCGCACTGTCTCTGTCACATGGTGAGTGATGACAGGCCACTTTTTAGGTAACTGAGTGGCAGAGGGACATGGAAGGTGACCAAGCTCATGCTTTGGCAGTTGGGAGAGCTGGGATTCCAATCCTTAAAGTGGGTTCTGCATGTTTGTCACTTCTGCTACTCCTCTGGTCAGACTTCAAAGCCAGACACCGGTCAGGAGCCGGGATACAGCTCAGGGGCACAAGTGCCAAGTCCTGAGTTTGATCCCAGGTTCCACACACACACAAAAAGCTGTGCCCAGCTCCTGGCAGGGTGGAGACTCTGATCGGGCTGTGTGGTTGCCGGCTTCCTCCACTGCTCCTGTGCCTTGTTGCTCCAGCACTGTTACGGTTTAGGTCTAGTTACAGTCATGGGGTGGGGACTTCTAGAGTTTGAGACTAACTCATGATCCACTGGGATTATGTGTTTTAGTACTGCTGGGATTATGGATCTTAGTACTTCTGGGATTATAGGTGTAGTCTGAGGCAGATATCCTGAGGCAGAGAGCCTGAGTGTATTATAAGAGAGACAGAGAAACAGACTCTCTCTGTTGCCTCTGTTGCAATTGTTCTGCCACCATGAACTGCTGCTCTCCGCCATGTGACAGTCTGTGTTGGAACCAGCCGAGTTTGGACTGGAACCTCCAGTAACTGTGAGCTAAATAAACCTTTCCTTCCTTCATTTTAGGTGTGGGCATTTGTCCCAGCAATGAGAGAAGAGTAACTGAGACAAACCCCTTGCTGTTTTCCTCTCCAGGGCTGAGCCTGCTGTGTGCCAGGTGTACCTGGAGCTGGGAGCTGAGTCTTGTGGAGAACCAGCCCCTTTTACAGCACCTGTTGCCGGGCTTCTTAGACCCTTCTGTAAGTTCTCTGGCCAGAGCCGCACTCTGAAGGCCTTCTCCCTCAGCAGTCCTCTGTCTAGTTACCTTTCTCTCATTGTTGAGATAAAATACTCTACGCCCAAAATTAAAAAAGGAAGATTTATTTAGCTCACAGTCAGAGCAAAAGGGGAGAATAAGCCTCTCCTCCTTCTTTACATTGTAAGCAGGCCACTCCCCTGCCCCCAGGCCCTGGCAGGTGTGCCACGCCAACCATTTCCCTGCCCTCCCCTTGCACAGGCTGAGGGTGTTTACAAAGTAAGAACCCTGGCATCCTGCTGAGTCCCTCAAACTTCTAAACTTCTCAAGTTAACACAATGTACATCAACCATTACACTCTCCCTCCGCTTCCACTTCCTGGCTGACAGTGCTTCTTACAGTTCCTGGGGCTCCTTTGCAGTGGCTCCATTTGTTGCCAGTATGTTCCAGGCCCTCCTCCACCAGCCACCCCTCTGCACAGGTCTCAGTGCTGTTGGTGGAAGATGAGAGGGAAGAACTGGGAATTCACCCTGAGGCAGAACCCTTCCTTAGAAGTCCTGGCGAAGGGGTACTGAAGATAATTTAATAACCAGTTCAGGGACAGATGCAGCTGCAGGTGTGATTTCTAACGAATTGTTACTTCCAAGACTGAAAGTTAAAATTCAAGAATAAGGCTTTATTTGGCTTTGGCTCAGTTTGCGGAGATGGAATTTAGTCAGTTTTGATAGGAGGAGAAAGGAAACCTTCAGGCTCTGCTCTGTAGATCCTGCCATTCTGCCCTCTGTGTTTTCCCCAGAGTGATGTGTGACTCTCTCCCACTCATTTTATGTACAGTTTGGTACATATCGAACCCTTAAATGCTCTGATTCTTTTGGTAGAGACTACCTGAAATGCCTCTAGGCCAGGGTGACTTGGAGATGGTTCGGTCACTTATTTTTGTTTCTTTGTTCTGATAGTACTGAGTCAAGTGGCCCTGAGCTGAGTGCTTGCACCTGCTAGGGCTGACCCCTTCCTCACTTGGTACCCAGAGGTGACACAGAGAGATCTGGCAGCATGGGCAGAAGCATGTGGGCATAAGCCCACATAAGCCCACATAAGGATTCTCTGGGGCAGCAGGAGACAGATTTCCAGCGACAGGGCTGGAAGAGCTTGCAAAATTACAATGGGCCTCTAAATATGGCACTTTTTAGGGCAGGATTGTTGGCATAAGTGTTGGGGAAAGCCATAAAAGTATTCACAATGAGTGCATAGTATCCTTTATTTATATATTTAACTAGAAAATGAGTTATTAGGTGAGGGCCACCCAGTGGCATGAAGAAAGCTTGACATGAACAACTGAGCAAATCCAAGGAGCACAACACACTTAAACGTGGACAAGAGGTCTTGAGTTCTTTAGATTTCAGAACATGGATCAGGCATTAGCTTTGTGGCGCAGTACCTACCTGGCAAGTATGATGTCATGTGTTTGATTTATGGTACAAAAAATAAAAGTAAATAAATAAAAGCTGATAAGTTCTCAGTGCAGCAGAGAGACAGGCAGAAGGAAAAAGGGAAAGGGGCTTCATTTTCTTTGCGAACAAATGTGGGGAAAGGTTAGGAATTGTTTTTCTCTCTCGATTAGACAAAGGCCTTTTTATGGCCTTTTGCCAGGGATGGAGTTTGGAAGGGATGTTTAGATATACCTGAGGGAGCTGATTGGGGGTCTTCCCTAAAGTAGCAGGAAGGGTGAAAGTAAATTATGTCTTGGGCTGAGGTGGAGAAGTGGGAGGTGGTTCTGAGAACATAGGCCTTTGTTTTAAGGGCATTGGCTATATTAGATGACCACCATAATGATTTTAGCAATTCATGGTAGGGCCAGAACCTCTCATTCCCATCTTTTGGTTGTTATGAAAAGGGACATCGTGTCTCTGAGACTGCTTCCTGCTGAAAGGAGGTATTGTCTTAAGGGTGAGGAGTGTTGATAGAATGATGGTTTATATCTATGTAGAAGTTAGTGTCAGATATCTTAGCTAGGACTAGAAGTTTATCATCAGTGATGGCTTGCATCAGAGACTGAAGAAATCTTGAAAAAGTTTAAAAAGACAGCATGTTATGAGTATATGCCATCATTAAAAGACACAGGAGAGGAAGCAAGAGGGGGTCTATGATATTAAGGTGGTTTTTTTTTCGTATTTTTAGGGAAGGGTTTAGGGAACGGTAACACTACAAGACCAGAGTCATAGTGATCCACCTGTTTACAGCCTCCCAAGAGCTGGTGTTACAGGTGCATGCCACCACACCCAGTCTTGGTAGCCATCTTAGTGCATCCTGGGGGCTGGGCTGGCACTGTATTAATGTGCTATTTTATCAATGACTATGTTGAAGAGGAGGAATATCGATCTTTAGTTTTTGATATCAACTTAAGGAAAGGGAGGTGAGGTCATCTGTAGGACCTCAACACAACTGTGTTGAGGGGCCGGGTTCATCAGAGGTATACAAGGTGACAGGATTGAGAAGACTACAGGTGGAAATAGTGATAGAAGGATCCTCTATGAACATTAAGTAGATTTGTTGTATATGAGGAGTCATTAGGGCTGGAATCGTCTTATGAGCTCACTAATGGGAAGGGGTAAGTAGACCATGATAGATTGTCTTAAAGTGAATGTCTTGTCTCTTGTTAGTGTGGTTGCTGCTGTAAGTGTGTGGGGACATGGGGTCTATCTGTGGATTGCATTGTCTAGTTGTTCAGAAAGGTAGGCTACTGCTTAGAAAGATGGTCCCCTCTAATGTCTTAAAACATCTATAGTACTATGAGCCTGAGAAGTGGTATATAAAGTAAAAGGCTGAGTTGGGTTGGGTGAAGTGAGAGCTGGGGCCCCTAGGAGAGCCTGTTGTAGCTTGTGAAAGGAGGAACATATGGGAGCAGTGGGGTCATGGGGCTCTAACCGGCAACACTTTGATGCCTATAGAGAGGCTGTGCCCAAGAGACGAAGTTGGGAACCCAGAGTTGGAAGAAATTAGTCAAACAAAGAAAGGAGAGAACTTATTGTTTTGTGGTGGGCACCTGAAGATGATGAAGGAGGGCTTTACAATCAGCTGTGATTGCACGAGTAATGGATGTAAGGGTGAGTGCTAGATATTTAACTTTTGGTGAGGCTATTTGAACTTTGGAGGGAGAGACCCTGTAACCTTGTTCTGCCAGAAAATTGAGGAGAGTAGCTGTGTGTCGTAGGGCTAGAGCATGAGATGGGGAACAAAGGAGGAGGTTGTCAGTGTATTGAAGGAGCAGGCTGGGCTTGAGGTCAAGGGTTTTAAGATCAGCAGCAAAGCCTTGGCTAAAGAAGTGAGGACTTTCTCTGAACCCCTGAGGTACAATTGTTTATGTGAGCTACTGAGAATGGAGATGGTCTGGGTCAGTCCACATGAAGGCACACAGGTCTTGACATTTTGGATATGAGGGAATGGTGAAGAATGCATGTAGGCTTGAGTCTCTTTTGATGTTTGGGGCTATTAGGTATTGGGAATGTAGGGAAATACTGTGGGATCTCTGAGGCACACTAGTCTAGGAGTGGCATATGTGGTATGAGTGGGAATGGAAGTGTCTCAGAGTATATGGTCAACAGGGAGGAGGGAGGGAGGAGCTAGCTGTACACTGAAGTTGTGTTTGTAGGATGTACACTGTGGGGGGAAGAAAGAAGTGGAGTTTTTGGAGGAGGTCTCTCCCCATGAGAGCTATGGGACATGTTGGGGTCACAAGAAAATTATGAGTGAAGAACAGTGTCTGAAGTCAGCAAGGAATGGGCCTGTCTGAAGGAGTCTTGTAGGTCAGCCATCAACACCCACTATGGAGACTGTAGAGCTAATATAGTGACATTAGAACTCATGAAGAACATTATATATGGTCTCTGTGCCAGCAAGAAAAGAGTTTTTTACCTGAGATGTCTAGCAAGACTCTGGACTCTGACAAAGGTACCTCGATGGGGGCCATGGAACCCAAGCTGTGTTGTTATTCTTCAGCGGCAAACCCAAGCAGGTCAAGTATTGATGGATCTGGCTATAGCGAGTTTCTTATGAGGTCAGGAAACTGGATGAATTACCTGCTCTTTGGCAGACAGGGCAGTCTCATTTCTGGTGACCCTCAAGCTTGTAGATGTTTTAGTGAAGGCTGCAGGTTGGGGCAGGCTCATGTCCAGTGTCATTCTTCACCGCACATGAAACCACCTAGGAAGGAATTGGGAGGCAGAGTTGTTTAGGTTTAGCATTATCTTGTTAAGGTCCTGTTTAGATGGAAGTCTCGAGTGTCACAACCAAAAGTTGACAGTGTATAACTTAATTTTGGTCTCTATTATTCAAGACACAGAAAGTTAGACTAGTAAGTTTTCCTGTGGGGTTTGAGGGCCAAGATCTATGTTTTAAGCTTGGCATGAGTGTCAGGAGCTGATAGGGTTATAAAATAGGAATTAATAACAATCGTTCTTTTAAGAGAATCTGGGTCCACATTGGCAGCAATATATTTGATTATTAGAATTTTATCTGAGTATCAAATACCTTGAAATATAAAGTATAACTGGAGAACTGTTATTTCTTATCAACCATGGACATTTGAGCAGTTAAATCCCTGTAGAATGTTAATGGACAACAGTCATACACTTCTGCAGAGAATATTTGACATCAATAGTCATATATATAGCATAGCAGTATAGCAGTATAGCATAGCAGTCATAACAGATTATGAAATTTCTATTTTGTTTTGGTATCTCTACATGTAATGGCACATACACAGGATATTTATCACATAAGTTTTAGTTAGAAAATTATCATTTGAAGGTCAGCCAAATAGCTCAGCAGATTAAACCACCTATAAGCAGGTGCAGGGACTAGGTCTTTGATCCCTGGACCTGCTATGCTGGCCCTGCCCCCAGAGTACACTGAGACAGCAATTGAAACTGGGCAAGGTGATGCATGCCTGTAATCCCAGCACTTGGGAGGCTGTAAACAGGTGGATTACTGTGAGTCCAATCTAGTAGTGAGACCCTGAACACCCTTCCCTAAAAATACAAAAAAAAAAAAAAAAAAGAAAGAAAATTATCATTTGACTGATGACTTCATGTTGGCTTGACAGGAACCTCTTATTATGAACACCTGGAGCATAAGAGAAAAGCATTTGTTTACATCTGAAAGAAAATTTATATTGTAGAATACTGTACATTTGGAAGGTATGAATATGTTTAACACACTGAATATCTTTTATGAGAATACTTTATTTTAATTTTTGAAAAAACTTTGTTTTAACTGATGAGCACCAATTAAGAGTCCTGTTTAATACTTTCTCCCTATTTTAATGATTTCTATTTAATTAGAAATGAATTTTGATATGTTAGGCCAGCTAGTAACTCAGGAGAAAGCCTGCTTTTAAGTCTATATTTTA